>LQMS01002282.1:0-48466 GCA_001657455.1 Spathaspora girioi | reverse complement strand
GTTTCAATGGTGGTTTCAGCGTCTTCAGTATCAACGGTGGCTTCGGGGTCTTCAGTTTCAATGGTGGTTTCAGAGTCTTCAGTATCAACGGTGGCCTCGGGGTCTTCAATTTCAATGGTGGTTTCAGAGTCTTCAGTTGCAACGGTAGGTTCGAAGTCTTCAGTTTCATTAGTGGTTTCAGAGTCTTCAGTTTCAATGGTGGTTTCAGAGTCTTCAGTTGCAACGGTAGGTTCGAGGTCTTCAGTTTCATTAGTGGTTTCAGAGTCTTCAGTTTCAATGGTGGTTTCGGGGTCTTCAGTTTCATCAGTTGTTTCGACGCCTTCGGTTTCATTAGTGGTTTCTGTGCCTTCAATTTCATCGGTGGTTTCGACGCCTTCACTTTCATCAGTAGATTCAAGGTCTTCAGTTTCATCAGTGGTTACAACATCTTCAGTTTCAACGGTGGCTTCAGCGTCTTCAGTTTTGCCTTCAGTTTCGTCAACGACTTCAGTTTCATCAGTAGTAGGTTCATCGGTAGGTCCATCAGTAGATTCGGGGTCTTCAGGCTCGGGGTCTCCAGGTTTACGAGTAGATTCTGCTTCAAATTGATCAGTAGGATCAGGGTTAGCAGGTTGATTAGTAAAGTCAACTTCAAGTTCATCAACATCAACTTCAAATATAGCATTCCGTTCACAGTCTTGCCTAAGCAATAAATCGTCACAAAGATATAATGTAATTTCACCCTCGATGACTGAATATGACAATGTACGATCGTGATAATTCCATTGACCAGCGGTTGTTTCAACAAGTCCAAGCGAATCTTCAACCTTGTCTATAAAATAATCTTTATACTTTACCTTATTTTCTGCATATGTGAATGTTGATCGTTGGCTCAGTAGCCTTACTTTTGCATTATTTCCCTCGTCAACCGATAAAAATAGGGAATCACTTCCTGTTACAAGGTATAACTCTAGTGCATTTGCTAAGGAGATGGTTGCAAAAGTGGTCAACAAAATTGATAATCTCATGATTACAAATATCAACAATATATTTATGGATTATTTCAGAATTGAGTAGATGTATTGAAATGTACTTGGGCATAACTGACATTAGCTATCATTTATACCATATCTAGATCGTTATGAGCCTAGTGTTTAGGACTTCTTTCTGGTGTATCCAGCGATGCGCAACACAAATAACCGTGGACGTAACCTTTGCTACTGGTTAAAGGGTCTTTCGGCTTGTAGAGGAGGATCGATCTCGGTATTTGAAGTTAATCTCTTCATATTTTAGTACTAGTTCTCAATAAATGAAACTCCTTCACTTTTCGGACAATTATTTCGTAGCTTCGTCAGCCTGCACCCAGATCGAACAAAATTTCTTGTTTGTTTCGACAGATTGACGGGAAAATTGGCAAGCTGGTATATATGCTGGCAAGTGTGATATTTGATTACCAGCAACCCCCAAATAAGCTTTTGAACCAGATTCTAACCATAATCAACATAAATTTAAACAGATGTAGAGATTTTGTATAGTCAAACTCACAGGCATTGAGCCTGCTCTCTTAAGAACAAGATTGACTTCAGCTTTTGTTATTGCTTATTAAATAATAATCCTCCACATCTTAACATGCTTAAATACTCTTCTTCAACACAGTAAGATAAAACAAGCACGTATTTAAAGTCAGGACAAATAGGTTACGAAATAAAGTGTGCAACATCGCTCAAAACAGACCCACAAAATTTGTCGAACCAGTAAAAAAAGAACGGTATTTCTATATAAACTACACATGAGCCAGGATTTTACTTGCTTCCGGTATTCAGAAATCAACCAGCAATACAGAAATTTAGCATATTAGATCAAAATTGAAATTATCAGAAAAATGACCTCAAACAAATTCAATAACTTTTTCAGAAACCGACTTTTACGGAACTAAAATTGACAAAAATATTAGAAAAATTGTTCATATTTACTACTATTTAACATTACTTCTTGGAAGACTTGAAAATTTTCTTTAACCCTGATTTTTTCTTACTCTTATCTTTCCCACTTGTTGAGCTAGTTCTTGATACATCAGAACTTGATGCGATACTAGGAGCACCAGTTGATGATTGACTTGTTGAGACATCCCTAGTTGAAGTCACTTTTGGAATTTCAGCGTGAGCATTATTATCAATCGTTGAATATTGTAAATTACCACCTGAATTCTTGGTGGTTATAACTTTATCAGTTGGATCTTTGATCTTATTCAAGGATTCTTTATTTCCAATAATCTCATCTTTGGTCTTGCTTAATGCCGCTTTACTAGCAACAATGCTACCTTTCGACAGTTTTGCAACTGGTTTCACATTTCGTTCAGCTTCCTTGACTGCTTCTTCAGCTGCACGTGAACCAGCCTTGGTGATATGAGCTTGGGATGACGTCAGGTAACCTTCCTTGGTTGGTTCAATCGTTTCAGAAGGAACCTTTTCATTAATACTAGATTCATCAAAACTCAAGGTATTTTGCACAGTAAACTTTTCCCAACCAACATCGTTAACTTGAGTAATCATTGGTTTGACTTTATCTGAATAATAATCATGTCTTAATTTAACGTCATTATCCACAAAGTCATTTTCCCATTCCACATCACTCTTAAATAAATCCGACAATCTGTACAATATATAGCTAAAAATCAAGAATCCATGTTCAGTAACAAACATCAACAAGATAAGTCGAACAGAAGAAGATACATTAACACTAGCATTCTTTAACGCCCATTCACCAAGAGTCTTTGGTGGTGCAGTACCATGACGATAAAACACAGTAACCACGGGGGAAATAATGGAAGCCACCCAAGTTAAAAAGAATAATGAATGATTCCAAGGATGAATTGAGTCGGTTCTTGTAGGTAATGGTGGTTTAAAATATTTCCCATTTCTTAATTTAACTTGATCAATTTTAAAAATAATCAAATTAAATAAAAGACAAACGAAAGGAGCCATGGGCCAAACTGGTCCAAACATTATAAGATATCCATATTGTAAAATCAAACTTCTGAAATCATCATTAACATCATACTTAGGACGTTTCAAAGATGACCGGACGTTATGTAACCAAACTGATTCACTAACCTGATCCTTTGGTTCGAATTTGCCCTTCTTAAGAATTTTCAGTTCAACTATATCCATAACTTTAGAGAGAATCAATGGAAGAATATACTTAAGACCAAATTGAATTACTTGATTTGTCACCATAAAATAAAAGTATTGAGCATTTAATCTATTTTGATTAATTTTGAAATCTTCTTGTTTCTTCAACATGATTAAATACTTGTAATAAAATTTGTCTTTAGTAACAAATGTACTAATTGTAGTTTTAATATCTCCTAAATGTGGCTGTATCAAATGGGCAAATGGTAAATAAATAAAAGATGTAATGATAAGTGGAACATAACTAGTCAAGAAATTCAACACAAACGTCTTAATTAACATTGAATCACTCCGATTGTAAGCATTATCATGATTCTCCCAAATAATAACCCTATCAACAACAAAATTATAAACCAAAGTTAAAATAGGAACAAAAACACTGATTAAAATTGTAGGTAATAAAGTTAACAAAGATTTACCCGGACCATCGTAAATATCAGTTAAAAAGATTTCAATGACAAAACAACCCAATTGATAACTAACTAAAACAGCTGTGAACCCAAGAGCAATAGGAACAAACGCCAATTGTTTAAGAAATACAATCCATTCACCGCGATCTTTATGGAAAAACCGAGACTTGTTATCATACTTTACATTTAATTCAGCCAATTGAGAATCATGTTCTTCAACCAAATGGCAGTTTTGAACTCCCCAGAAATTAACCAAATATTTTTGTTTTCTATTCCAAAAAGTAATAAACAAGGTCCCCCATACCAAATTGATAATGGTAAAACTCAACAGATATGTCTTCTTCGCTTTATAGGAACAAAAAAGTCCAATTACCGAAAGGAAAACCAACCAAAGCAAATAGAATTTAAAATATTCAAAATAAAGGGTTATTTTAATCCCATACTGATTCTTAACTTTGTTAGTTGTCAAGGACTCTTCCTTAAAATCGGACTTCAAATCTTCAATTAGAGTTGAATCATTAAATGAGGAAGTTATTGGAACGATATCATTAACAAACTTCCATTCACCGACAGTAGGTGTAATACCACACCCACCAATTGATTTCCGGGTCTTTAAATATTTATTGATAATTCTTAATCTTGCACTATAAACATCATCTTTGGCAGTAACCCCAAATTCAAAACTTTTAAGTAAATCCTTTTCAGTCTCTCTAGTGAATCTGTCATGTAAAAGTTTAATAAATACAAGTAAATGTGAAACATCACCAGGGCGAACTTGAGCAGCAAAGCCGTTGGCGTATAACGTCTCAATTAATTTGGTTAATTGGGCTTTAGCTGCTGATGTTGGTGACCCATTCTCTTGAGGGTACTCAATTGATAAATAGAAATCAGGTTCTAGCTCTTGAATTGCCAATGTCATGGTTGTATTCGGAAAAGGAACAAGGATTCATGGTTTTCAAAATTCAAGATTCAAACAAAAACTAATCTTGTGTCGTGGCGTTGTAGGGTACAGCACAGTAGGTGGGTATATGCAGGCATCAAGGGATCAGAAGTTTCCCAATTTGGGCATAGCCTCAAGGAACAATCAAATTTGAGCAGGAATATTGTGGACATAAGGATATATAGAAACGATACAATTAAAACGTGAAATTACCGAGAAAGTACATTGAGTTATTGTTCAAGAAATAGAATTAGTTGTTGGATTCACAGATCTTATTCTCCCAAAATTTCTTTATCTTTTCCTTTATGTAAAATGTGGGGGATCTTTGTTCGAAACACTATACACAAATTCAACAGAGGTATTCTAGTTTCTGGTTTGCATATCACAAATCATTACCACAAACTTGAAAATTCGGTTGCAAGACTTAAACTCCACGATTTAGCCGAAGTACGTAATATATATTCTGCAATTGGTGAGGGTTAGACCCGCTGCACTTGAATTATTTCTATCTGTAGCACAGTCGAACCTTACATGGAAGTAATCTTAGATCCGTATCTTTCCCCTTTAACTAAAAACCATCTTTCGATAATAATCGAGATGTTTTAAAGAATGCAACAATGCCAACCCACTAGTAAAATCAATATGCAGTTCAAAATGCATCAGTGGCGAGACTAATTTTAAAACGTGTGACCTTTTTAGATATGAGTGATATGCAGGGCGTCATACTTTTCTACGCAATTCTATTTTTTTTTTTTTCGGCTGGTTCTCCTTATATAAAGAGAGGAGAAACTTCTGTTGAATTTATTACACTTTCTTTTTGTTTCTGTCTACGCACATCTATGCCATTTATTACTAACCTTATACAATCATGTATAACTTTTAGACCAGAGTTGATTCCATAAAGTGATATCTAGACTTACTGCAGATCCCGTACCAACGTTGAAATTCCATTGTCCGTTAGAATCCCCGCACACCAGTTCCTCCTTATATACAATATACAGATAAATTAACGAGCGTAAAGATTAACTACAACTATTTGCCACAATGACCCAAATGCTACCCACTACATGTTTCCCTAAATAATTTATAGGCGCTTTGATATATTTTCCCCCCAGCAGTGAATGTGTTTTATTTTTCTTCCCTAACAGTTTGGCTCCATATTTGTCCCCATATATTCATGTTACTACGTCCCCCACGCATCCCAGAATGAACTTCAGTACTTACAATGTATATTTAGTATATTTCCAGAAAAATCCGTATCCCAGGTAGGTATTTTTTTGTTTCCCCGTCCCTCAATATTCCCAAGTTTCCCTTTAACCACAATCCATATTTTTTTTCAAATTTTAATTCTTTGCTGATCCATATGAACGAGTCCAATTTCAAATTAATTTTCCACAGTATCCATATAATTCAAATTTTAGTATTATAATTATAATTATCCTTATGTTTTTTGTTTGGTTTTTTTTACTTTTTTGTACCCAGTGAGTTGTTATCAGTCCCATATTAGATGCAATTTCCCAGGTGATTTTTTAGTATTTTTTTATTTCTTCTTCAATTTCCAAAAAAGAAAGAATGGAAAAAAAGTGTTTATTAAAAAAAATTCGATAGAGGTGAATCTAGATTATAGATGTTTTTGCAATTTGTTTCTTCCTAGTTAATGATTTTTATTATCCCTCGTATCTTTAACAAATAATTAGTACACGGCATTAGTGGGTAAGTATCTATTTTTTTTATGTCCCCATTTTGTTTTTTATAGGTGTTTTTTTTGTCCAATTTGGTTTGGTTTCCTGGAGTATGCATAAGTCTAGAATATCATTTAGCTTTGGTCTAAGGGTTTGTACGTGCTTGTGTGTAGTTTTTATATAAATGTGTGTATGTTTGATTTTTAAAATTTTAAATACATTTAGAATATAAACAATAAAAATAGTATAACTTTACCAATCTACATAATCTCTTCCTAAAGGTCTGAACACTCTGATTCTTCCACTCTTGAAATCACTAATCTTGTAACTTTCCTTCTTGACTTGACCAGAACCATCTTTTTCAAATACCTTGAACTTTTCCTTCTTTGAATCATATTCATAGATTATCGCAGTATAAATGTTGTCTTGACCTTCACCCAATGAAATCGATTTACCACCAATAATACCTTTATGAGTATTAAATTTACCATTTTTAACCCAAAGAATATCTCCCAGTTTAATATCTTCAATTTTTGAAACATTAGCATTATTAAAATTCTTATAAATCGTAACACCATAACTCTTATTACCCATGATTGGAATCAAATGTTTATTGACATTGACAGCGTCAAACACCTGAGAAACTAGATCATCATGTATCTTGGAACCTAAAAATTGTGAACCTCTACTAACGATAGCAGTACCAAATTGTTTATGATACCTATCAAGTAAATCCTTACGAACTATAGGTATTGGTTTGACGAAATAATTAACTAAACGAATTGTGCTTCTTGGATCTTGTCTTTCAAACTCCAATTCAAATACCAACTGCGACAAATCATAAAACAAGATATAATAATCCTTATAATCAATAGTCCGTTGCCCACGTTTCTCAATTTCATGAGAATCAATCTCAAAAATTAATTCCTGACCAATACGTGATGAAAGACAGTCAGGTAATTCACCGCGAATCCACCAATTGGAACTTGATTTAATATTTGCAATTTCATTCTCAATTTGATGAACACATGCTTCTGCTTGACTTTGTCCGAACTCAGAAGTTGAACTTCTTGCTATTCTGCCATGGCTTGAATCTAATGATGCTCTACTGACAAACGCAGAATCCAGTCCACCTGTAGAATTCGTTTTAAGGGTAGTAATTCCTTCAGTATTGGCTCTTTTGGGAACAGGTGGGATTGGTGGTGGGATACTGACTTGAGGTTGAACACCAGCAATTCCAAGCGTTTGTGAACGTAATGGTATATCGGCAGGATGTGATAATTCAGTTATTGATGTTTGATCTTCCTCATCGGAACTGGAGTAAACTTGTTCTTCGTTATATTCTTCTGTTGGAAGAGCAGGCGGAACAGTACCAGGCACGGGTGGCGCAGCTCCTGGAATTGGTGGTGCGGCTCCTGGGATTGGTGGAACTGCTACTGGTGGAATTGGTGGAGGTGGCCTTTCAGAGATGGGAACCCGTGGCGGAGGAGGTGGTGCTGACGTTTGTGGAATAGGTGGTGCTGAGCCTTGCTCTGGTTCGTTGTCTTCTAAAGTTTCACGAGATCCAAGCTCTTCGGTGTCGGCATCGGTAGCATCCATACTCTTTGGACTTTCTCCCACAGTTGCGTCATGTGGTTTTGCAATATCTGACAAGTCTACATCAGCGTCATACCCAGTTCCTTCTGCTTCCATTGCCGTATGTTTATGTAATTTGATGGCTTTGTCTTCTTGAGCTTCATCAACTCCACTGTCCGAAATATTGGTTCTCTCAGGAAGGCCATGAACCTCTAATTCATTCGTAGTTATGACCTCGTTACCATCGGTATCTGAGGGTGAAGGTTCATCATCTTCCGCCATTGAAGACGTTTCTTGAGGAAATGTAGGGATATCTCTAACTTCTTGAGAATCTGTAGGTGGATGTGGTGGAAGAATAACTTTTTTAGGAGATACAGGAGAAACAACCGCTGCTTCAGCTTGGTCTACCGTATTAACTGGTTCAACAATTTTGGTTTTCTTTTTCGGTTTGGCAGCGGCAGGTTCAGCGGGAGCACCAAATGGAGTAGCCATTCCCATCATACCAAACATATTTCTACCTCCGGAAATTTTAGCCATTCTTTCAACTAATTTCCTACGCTTGAGTTCTTCGTCCTCTTCTTCATCCTCTTCATCTTCGTCGTTCTCGTCTTCCCCTTCCTGAGCTTCCTTGGCTTCCTCTTCTTCTTCTTGTTGCTCTTCATTCTCTGATTCCGGTTCTTCATTTTCTTCCTCTTGGTCTTCTAGATCAGTGTGAGCTTGATCATGTGCCCCAGGTTCATCTCCTTCGACATGATGAATCAGTTCAGAAATCGACTTTCGTTTCCCCATTCCAGACTCACCGGTGCCATGTCTCGACAAAGGCGTTTGGCTTATCGAGCTTTCCCCACTCTTTTGTTCTTTCAAAAGTTTAGCCTTTTCCCTATCTTCAGCTTGTCTTTGCTTTCTTTCTTCCTTCTTTTTCAATGCAGAAGCTTCTCGCTCAGCCTCTTCTTGTTGTTTCTTCTGGAGTAAAGCAATACGTTCCTTCAAAGAAATTTTTGGCCCTTCGTCTTCAGCTTCCGCCTCCGGAATATCCGACTCTCTAACTACATCTCCAACAGCTTTATTGTCATGAATTCCATGATGAACTAAAAGTGATCCGTCTCGAGGTTCTATCTTTGGAACGTAGTGGGAAGTGTTTACAGCAACAAATTGCTTCTTAATACTGTATGGATCAGATGGTTTGGATGCATGTGGCATTGGAACCACTGTTGCAGAGGGAGTCAAACTTGCTTTCCTTTGCGCGACTGGCGAAGTAGGTGAAACAGTTGCCAGTGGTTCCGAGCTAGGGATCTCCACCTTTAAGGGTTCACTTGGTTTGGTGGGTCTGTTAGAAATTGGAACTTCTGGAATTGGCAACAATTCTACAAAGTTTTTAGGAAACATTCCACTTTTGCCATCATACTCCCCGGAATACCACTCATCATTCTCGATTGTATTGACAGTTATGATTTGCCCCACGTCAAATGGTAAATCATCCTCGTAATCGGACTTATAATCAAAGACCGCCTTAACCTTGAATGGAACGTTTGTTGACATATCTAAAGAATATCAATTGTGTTTGTGAGTTGCAATTATTGGGTAATAGGAAGAAGATCGGCAAAAATGGGAAGCCAGATGAAATAAGGGGAAACTTTGGTGTTGTTTTTTTCCCTCTCGCCTTTCACAACTAACTCTTTGTTGTCTTTCATAATATAGGGGAAATTTTATCAACAGTGCGAATAAGGGTAAATATATCAGAAATCATCAAACTAGAGACTGTCTTCTATGTCTATAAATGCAGTCAATTCTAAGTCGTCGTCGACATCGTCATCATCGACTACTACTCAAGTTACAGAGAAAGTTCTAGCGTCTTTCAAACCTACAAAATTGTTTGATTATCATCAGAGTGCTACAATTACTTCACTTGATTTCGATGATTCTGGACAATTTTTGATTTCTGCAGGAATTGATAAATCAATTCAATTATATGACTGCCACAAGGGTGTACACAAGACAGACATACAATCTCAAAAATATGGTGCGCATTCAGCTAGATTTACACATTCAGATTTAAATTGTTTGTACGCATCAACTCCAACTGGACCTCAGGAAAATGATCACGCGATACGATACCTTTCGTTATCAAATAATCAATACTTGCGGTATTTCAAAGGTCACAAACGACAAGTTAGTTCGATTGAAGTAAATCCGGTTCATGATACTTTTATAAGTTCAAGTTTTGATGGTACTGTCAAATTATGGGATTTGAAAACATCATCACCAACAGGGAATTTAGAAATTGGACAAGGTTCTGTAATTGGGTTTGATCCTCAAGGTATTATTTTCGCAATAGGGAAACATCCTAATTCTGAATCTAGTACAGGAACATTAAGTATTTACGATTTAAAAAATTTCGATAAAGGTGCATTTTTACAAGTGGAAATTCCCACTTTACAAGGCCAACTTTGGAATAAGTTGGAATTTTCCAACAATGGGAAGCATATATTAATTTCAACAGATTCATGCGAACATTATATTGTCGATGCATTTCTGGGCCATGTTCAAGCAATAATCCAATTGGCTAACCCGAGTCCGCCTGATTGGATGTCATTGAAGTATCCATATACTGGGTGTTGCACTTTTTCTCCCTGCGGGAAATTTGTTCTAATTGGTAGCCCAAAATCATTTGTTCATATCTTTGATATCGGTAATTTGAAATCTTCTAAAGGCGTACGCTCTGATCCCATTGTGCTTACCCAAGCAACTAAGTTAAACAGTTCAATGGGAATTCCGAAAATTTTAGCTTTCAATCCAAAATTGTTGACTTTCGCAACAGCGGATACAACAGTAACTCTTTGGCTGCCAAGTGCTTAAAAGATGCGCGAACTGGTGGAACAAACAAAAATTGTAACAATATTTTGTATTTATAGACAGACATAATAATAATATAAATGAGCAGTAATTATTTGAGGTCCTTTCTAGAAAAGTCCATTGTATCAAAGCTGCCGTGTAAATTGAAGGTTGCGGCACCCACAAAGACTTTTATATCGAACCCTAGCAGTATCAGTAAGCTGAGCTTCTACAATCATCGCTCGATTTACAAGAATGATGAAGACTTTTACAACAAGCAAAAACTTCCTAGCTATGCCACCAATGTACTTCCGACTAAACCATCAGATATAAGAGGTGTGGAAAGTGCCGTTTGGTTTCCGGCGTTAAAGTTCATTTTCAAATACCAACCTATAGTGAAAACTGAATTCATAGCCCTTGATTTCTTTCCTTATCAACATTTCGTATCGTTATTCCGAAAATCCAATGTTGCATTCATGTATCGAACAGATAGAATGGCCATTTATAACAATGCTCGGCTCGCAGCCGAAGCATCGAGATATAAGGGAAAATACCACAAGGATGAGTGTTTCTTGAAAAAAATCCTGCCTGTGACATCTGCATTTGGGAGAATTTCAATCAGAAAACTTCTTAGAAGATTGTATGTTGAAGTCATTCAAGAGAGCGATATTGTAAAGAGCCAGGGTATTCCTATGTTGGCAGGAACATATTTTTTCAATGTTTATAAGGCTCCCGTGAATGCTAAACAAAGGCAAATTTTGAAAAATGAAATTAGAGGAGCAATTAAAAGAATTCTTACAGACAAATCACTTCAGTTGCAGATGCAAAAACAGTGTCGTGATAGCTATAGATTAGAAACCCAAAAATTAATGAAAGAAGTGAAATTTTCAAATACGCTCAATGCATCAAAAGAACCAATCAAAACGGTTAAACTTCCTTTCTACAAACCAGGTACCAATAATCGTCCAAATAGTTTCCCGTTCAGGATATAGATGAAGTGTTTGATTTATTAGTAACTATGTAACTTTTTATAAACGACTCCATGTGGGATATTCTGTTTCGAATTTATATTGAGCGCCTTCGTTTTCAGAAAGGGAATACCTTAATGCGTGGAGCCATACTATTGAGTTGGTTGCCTTGTCCACATTAAAGAGCTTACGATTGCAACTAGCACATCTTTGCTGGCAATTTTTTTCTGCTTCCACCTTTGCTGCTTGTCTATTCTTTAGCAACTCTAAAGTTTCCTTAACTGTGCTGTCTTCAGTCCAGTTGATAACATCCAATAAATCAACAGTTTCATTGTCACTTTGAGGGCGATTTTCTAGGTCATAGAATTTCAGAAACTTGGGAAATTTCGTATATAATCTCTGATACAATTCAAGTTCTAATTGATTCTTGTCTTTAATAATTTCGTTTGACCCTTCAGAATCAGGGTTGTATAAGAAATCATTTGCAATCGGAAATCCCAAATTTCGAAGGTGAATACGGATTTGGTGAAACTTACCTGTTACTGGTCTACATATAACAATACTATGATCTAATTTCCGACTGTATGACAAACGTTTGAATATTGTAGTTGAATTGGCTTGTAACTGGTGTAAATTCGATGGTTGCAAATATCCCCCGTTGATATTAACCAGGAATACAGGACAATTGAGGATATTTTCACCTTCTGGAAATTCCCCTTTCACTCTTGCAACGTAGGCTTTTTCAGCGGTGACTCCCTTTTCTTGTATTAGTTTCTGCATATTGCTTGTTGCTTGTTTAGATTTCGCTAGAATTAATACCCCCGAAGTTACTTTATCTAATCTATGACATGGCCTAATAGAATCCACACCTAGTTGCTCTTTAACTATTTCAACAACACTATTGTACATATAACCACCTGTTGCATGTGTGGGTATTCCAGCGGGTTTGTTCACAACTACCAAATCTGCGTCTTGATAAACAATGGTAATACCAGAATCCAGTAGCCAAGGCACACTCGGCTCATGTTTGTGCTTTCGATGTAATATCACGTCCTTCTCCTCGGTTTGCCTTAGTCTAAGAGATTCCCATCCTCTAATCTCGGTGGTTCCACCTGCTCGGCCGACATTGCTAATTACATAAAGGTGATCATTTTTAATATCGTTAACGATGTCCACTTCGCTCTCACCAAAATCGGTTTGAAAGATTTTTATCAATGTTCTTCCACACCATCGGAGTTTAACTGGTGTCTTATATGTCAAATAATAAGGGTTTACTTTCCTTAATCGATTTTCTATCACATATTTTGACATATTGTTCTACAAAAAAGTTAGAAGAATTTTACTATTACATATATTTATTTTTCGATCAACGCAATATATCACAAAATCTTCGAGTGTCTTTAGAAATGAGATGGGAGAAGAGAGATTGTTATTAGTTTACAGTAATGTCTGCGCTATTAATACACAACTATAACTTCCCTGAGAATATTTCGTTCAATGTTGAACATACAACTTCTGCCAATCCACCTCCAGTACAACGAACGGTAATCTCTAATTCCTTTCCGATCTCATCTATACCAGCAATAGAAACGAGAACACCGTAGTTTGACTTTTGGGTATGGAGAATCCCTGCACCGGCTACTCTAATTGGAGAAGCGGGAGTGTCCAATGATTCGTAAATCACAGCAAACCCAATCCTTGATAAGAGTCGAGATACATTTGATGAGGTATATCTATGAGAGAGAATTACCTTAACCTTATTTTCACCCTTTCCCATACCCAATGCTTCTCCAATCTGGTTCCATCTTTTTGTGAATTCATCAGCATTGGTTAAAATAGTAGGTGACAAAGTCTTTAATAACAACACGGGGATTTTCAAGTTCAAATGATTGAAAGACCCTCCACACATAAATGTCATTGATAAAACTGGACTTTCGTTATTCTCAACGATATTTCGTACTTTAACTTCGATTTCCATGGTTGTTTTATCATGAATGGAAGCTTCTGGAAGTGATTTTATATGTAGAATATAATTAGGATCTTGAGATTTCGTCAATGATTCTAAATTCAAAATTGTAAACCCAGAAATCTCAGTACCAACATTCTTATATGAATTGTTAATCACTGTAAATTTGATAGTAATGTTATGAGTTTCCTTTATGACCCTATATGTAATTTTGATCAATTGATCTTCATAGAAAATCCCGGCATCATAATGTAACATTCTATGATACCCAGCATACCAATTGGGGGACAAGGCAACGGATTCAGATTCAAATGGATTAGTATGATCTGACCCTTCCTCCTCTTCAATATTCATTGAATGGTCTATGTTGTTAATATTCTTAGCTAAAACCATTGATCTAGATCTATTTCTCCCTACAATCTCACGAACACTTCCAAGTCGATCCATAAGTGGGCTTTCCCGTTGATTTTTGAAAATTGGGAAATTTCTTTTAAACAAACTTTCAGCTAATTTAAATTGTGGTTCTATGGTCACTAACTTTAAATACTCATATGCTCTTGTTTGAATTTCCAAATCAATAGATTGGGTTTCGATTTCGAATAAATCAACAATCTCAGGAACAAATGGTTCATCGGGGAATTTAACCACAAATTTCAAGAATGTCGAAAGTAGCATTGATCTTGTTACGAGTGATACTTTGAAATATGCTTCATAAAGAAGTTGAAATTGAGCTTTAGCATTAAGTTCTTCGATATCAATGATTTGGTCTCCATATTCTCCTAAAACGAATGCAGCCACTTTAATCAAACTTTCAGATAACGGTGGAGTTGGAGACTTTTCATTTGGTGATTTGTTGATTGATCTTTTAACTAAATTGATTATTAGTTTCGCGGTTTTCTTTTGTAAATCATCGTTGTTTACCACAATTTGGACAATTCTTTCCCACACTTCATTACCTATGTAATTTGTATCGTTTGACGTTGATCCACCTCCAAGTGATAACAATTTAAGCATGGTTGTAACATACCAGGTAGAATCAGTGGCAAAATTTTCCGCTAAATGGGCAATTTTAATTGCTAATTCTGATTTTAAGGAAAAGTCAGCAGTGGGGAAATACTCAAGGAGTTTACTAATTATTGTAGTGAAATTGGAAGATGTACATATGGTGTATAATAAATCTAATGTTTTCCTTCTTACTGATATATCTCTATCACGAAGTAATACTAGCATCATGGGGAAGATTTCATCAAATTTCTCCCTTGATGAAAGAAATGCTGAATTCAGTCTTGCTGTTAGCTTGATCAAAGCATCCAACGATAAGTATCTGGTATTAGTCTCGTTGGAGTTTAATAATATCAACAAGGCATTCATGGCCCCATTAATTGCCTCGGGAGAAGCTTCCAAAAACACCGCAAGTGAAACAGCCTGGAAAAGTATCGAGCTTTGAGAATTTCTATTTGGCACTCCCTTTATAGGCTGTGATGCATTCTGGATAGATCTGGACACACTTTGACGCAAATAAGATACAGTTTGTTCATCAAGGGAATTTACCGAGATTATTTGATTATCTCCCTTGTCTGTTAATAAGAATAATTGTTCTATGAATTGAAACAATTTCACAATTAACCAAGGAGCAGGTGAGTTATAATAATAGTATTGTGGTGGACATTTATTTTCTATTATTATATTATGCAATTTTTGGGAAATGGAAGGTACTATTGATATTCCAAATTGAGGTTTCAAATGCAAAACAAATTGTAAAAGTGGGATACTAGATATCACTGTGGCAATATCTTGATCGTCTATTAATTTAAGTAATCGAGGAATCCAATTACTGTTGGTAATTATTACATCCGGATATATTTCCAATAATACTTTTAATGCTATAGCGGCCTTCCTCCTTACTATTGGTTTCTGAACTGGAGACGACACGGATGAATATGTCATATCTATCAATTCTAGCCATTTATCAGAATTAGGATCCGTTTCATAGATTTGAAATGCCTGTGTTCCAGTAATGCTAAATGTTGAAGCAATAAATTGTATAGCCAAACAATTAAACTCTTCATTGGTTGATTGTATGTCCTTTATAATGTCTGAATGGAGGATTTCGAGAATATAGTTCATATGATCTTTCAAGGGTTTTGTTCTTTTATAGTTAAGTAATATGGAAACCGCCAAATACCCCAATTGCTTCTCTGAATATACCAGCGATCTAAGTAAATCAAACGTCTCTTTAAGTCCGAACTCATATAGTTCAATATTTCCCAATAAATACACATAAATCAACTTGCAAACGTACTTTTTCTTTTGATATCCGTTTAATGAAGTTTTAAACTTGTCACGTATATTGGTTATTTCAAGGTTAATTTTCTTTGTTTCTTCATCTTGGTCTTTGGAATTTCTTAAATCCGTAATGAATTGTGTTAACCCCTTCATCGGGCTCTTTGATTGATTTTTCAGCATTTTTAAATCGACTAGATCAACCTCTCTGTACAGTTGGACATTGTCTAAATATCGGGTATCTAAATATAAACACCGCGATTTTTTCAAATCGGTTTCACGTGCTTTATAGTCATGTGATCTGTGGTCGTGTGAAATGGCAAATATTGTTGCTACTGTAAAAAAACTGAGCGAGAAAAAAAATCCCGATTTTCCATTGGTTGAGAATTTGACTTTTTTGTATGGGCAGAAAAATCTAAAGCACGATTTCGGCAATTCAATCTGAAAAAAAAAAGAGAGAGCTGTTAGGTATTGACCAAACAACAACATATAGAAGCATTGAACAAATATATAAAGATGTCATCTGTTGCTAAACAAGCTGCCAAGAAAGTAGACTTTGCCAAAGTTATCAACAGTTTAGGTTTAACTGGTTCAACTGCTGCCTCATTGACTGCGTTCAAGAAGAGACATGATGAAGCTGTTAAGCAAATTTCTAGTTTGTCAGCTCAATCCACTGAAGTTAATTTCGATCAATATAGATCTGTCTTAAAGAACAGTAAAGTTGTTGATGAAATTGAAAAATCAGTCAGAGCTTTCAAGCCAGTCACCATTGATGTTTCCAAGACCTTAAAGAATATTGAAATCTTTGAACAACAAGCTATTGTAAATGCTAAGGAAACCGAAGAAGCAGTTATTAATGAAATTCAACAATTAAAGGTTACTCTTGGTGAAATCGACAAGGCTAGACCATTTGAACAATTAACCGTTGATGATGTTGCCAAGGCTAGACCAGACTTGGATGAAAAGGTTGAATATATGGTTAAGAATGGTAAGTGGGAAGTTCCAGGTTACAAGGAAAAATTCGGAGATTTGTCTGTTATGTAAGAAGAACTATATATATACATATCTATTATTACATTATATTTCCAAACTTCATTTCAAAAGCAACCCACTATATTGCATTGTGGCAGATACATGTTACCAATATACGTATATAATTAGAAAAAATACAAAATATTTAAATCTAATTCTCTAGATTACACCATTTGTTTGTATTCTTATGAAAGAGCTCTATTCGATGGGTGTTGTCAATATGCATGATTGTATCAAAACTCTCAATTAGAACCAAGGGAAGTTTTGAAAATTTCTGACTGTCAAATTTTGCAAAGCTAGATATTTCCTTTGAAAGATCTAATCCAAGATCAAACTGGGAGTCAAATGCGGTTACTACAATTGAGCAATGATATTTTTGTTTAATTTGTTGTAACAATTTTACTAATGTTGTATAGATATCCTGTGAGTGATTAAAAGATTTGAACCCCAATTTGGAAGAATTGTACTTATCCACGATCTTCATATCCCAGTAAAATGCAGATATATTCTCGATAAGTAGTAAATCCAACTTACTGGAATATTCAATATTTCCAAGCAAGATTTCTTTTAGGTATTCTATTAATTGGGGAAATGTATTTGGTGATACATGGGGAGAAATACCTATAGTTCTTTGTAGTAGAGGGCCATTCATACAACAAACTATGTATGTATTATCTTTATAAGTGGCCAAATCAGTTAATACCGAAGTTAATACTTGCTGATTTCTACATAGCCAAAGACTTGACTGTTTCGGTTGAACTATATCTGAGTTCTTAAACACCGAAATTTCTCTCTCGGGGAATTTAACAAACTTTATCAATGGTTCAATCTTCATTTGAAATATCATGTATGTTCAGGCGCGCGGTATTTATTTACTTATGGTGGTTAGTGCCGGTACATGGCGCCTGTTAATGCCATCGTTTTTCCTTCCCTGGGCTATGCAAATTCCCGACCGCCGAGAAATCTGGGCTCAGAGGAAATGGTCCCAAAAATATAAAGGAAAAAAACCGAGAGAAAGGAATATTGTTCGTGTGACTTATATTGATAAGAAATAGAGAATAAACTCTATGTTGCTTCACAGCATATTTACAACATTCATACTAAACCCTTCCAGGTTACTTTTAATGCTCTTGCTGAGAATGTTCTATCGACTATGCTCTTTTTTGCAGCGGAGTTTGTGGTTTCTCGGCTCCAGTTTCCTCAAAATTAGAGAAGATGTATTAAACCAAAGACAACCTATGACACTTTTCAAAGATTTTATAATAAACTCAACCTTTGTTATACTTTGCATATTGCTATCGCTAGCTATTAATTATATTCCTCGACCAGTTAATATTTGCTACAAGCTTTTGTATCGTTATGATCAATATTTTTTTGGATTTGAAATGAGTATAGGTTCATTGACGGGTTTAACTTTAGTACTACTAGGATCATGTTTGATATTTTTCAAGTTTTTCACCAAATGTACTGGATTTGATGAATTTGTTCATAAACGCGACGATGACAACTTTTCCTATAAGTTGAAAGCGCTACAGAAGATCTCCACCAATGAAATTTCGATATCTTCTCGTCCTTCTTCGAGTCTAACTTCAGTATCCAACGGAAGTGGAATTTTAGAAGATGGGTTGTTTGACTCGGCACAGTCTGAAGATTTGGAAAGTTCTGTAGACCTTTCAACATCTGAAGTTCGAAATAATTGGGATTTGGCCCCTGTGATATTATTAGCATGTTCGTGGATAATACTAAATATCTTATATTCTATCAAGACACCAGTTAATAAACCCAAAAATATCGTGGCTTGGATATTCGAAGTTGCAGTTCATTTTTTAGTACCACCATTCATTGCTGCCTGGTTATACCTTTTCCATCCTCCTGGGGCACTTAAATTATTCGTATTCAGTTTGGGGTTGCAAAATATCGCGATTTTATTTACGTATTTAATCTTCCCCAATGCACCACCCCTGTTTATCAAGTTATATGGGGAGAATAAAGAACCCACATTTGACATGATATATTCTGATGGAATCACCAGTGTCGACATGAGCTTTAGTGTTGTGCTAAATAAATTGGTATACTATGCCACTCCTAACAAATTTGCTTCATTTCCCTCGTTTCATAGTGCATGTGCGTGTCTAATATTCTTTTTTGTATGTTATTATTCCAAGTGGTCAGGTTTTAAGTTACTTGGATTGGTTAATGTACTTGGTCAATGGTGGTCAGCATTATATTTGGATCATCATTGGAGATTTGATTGTTTTGCTGGGATTCTTTATGCAATTACCACTTGGGTGATTTTAAGGAAATGGAAACATGGGTTACAGTATGTAGAAGACAGTTATACAAATGCCAAAGCGATATTGGACTTTAAGCATGCAAGTACAATGGGTATGCGATTATTTCGAAATACTCGTTTTGAGCAGTTTTTCGATCCCCAAGCATAGAATTAGTTTGACTATTTTAATAAAGGTTTATCCTGTTTATTTAGTTTCTCGGATCAGTTTTGGGCTCACTTTGCTATCTATTATTCCCTACCATAAGTACTATGTGAAAAATGTATTTCTAGATCTCTGTTGGTAAATTCCTTTACTGGAGCTACGACTATGGTTTGATTTTAAATTTTAAATGATTTTATTATTTATTTAAAAGACGATATAAATAGGTTAACTATAGAAGAAACATTGATCAACATTCAATTAATTCAACCACATCTAATGTAACTGGATGACATTGATAGGCAATTGGTTCATCATATAAATTATAGAAATTTCCAGAAGCACATTGAAAGAATTTTGTTGAATCACCTAAGGCTAATTGACCATCTTTAGTAATTGACCAACCAGAAGCATAAATTGCACCATGTTGAGGAGTTGGACCATCAAATTGGAATTGATGACCAGAAACAATACTACCAATTCTATTATCTGAATCTCTTAAAATTCCATTATTCAAAGTCATTCTTAATGTAGAATTTCCATAACAAGCAACAGCATAGACTGGAGAAACAAACTCTTCATCTTCTTGTTGTGGTTGTTGTTCTTCTGGTTCATAGTAATCTTGAATTGATTTATCGTCTTCTTCAAATGGGCGCTTGCTATCATAATGCTTACCCTTTCTGGATCCATGCTTCTTTTTGTGCTTACCTTCATGCTTGTGTTCACCGCCGATATCTTCATAAATTTCATCAATTGTATCAAAGTTATCATCATATTCAGGAGTTTCACCAACAAGAATATCATTAGAATCATGGCGGCTTCTCTTTAACAATTTAATTCCTTCAACTTCTACTTGTTCTTCTTCTTCATCTTCAGCACAATCTTCTTTAGTTTTAACCTTTTGAACTTGACCATCTTGAATTTGATGAATAATGTCTTTAGTCTTGGTAGGTTTTGGAGCAGCAGTAATAATTGAAGTGACAAAACTAGTAGTTAAAGATCTTTCAATACTTGAAACTGGTGGTTCTTCTAATTCTCCTTCTTCGTTAATAAAGTAGGGATTAACAACAATACCAAATACAAATGGAATAGTATCAAAACTGCCTTCAAGTGGTTCACAATTTGGTTTCAATTGAGTCCAATCATCACCATTTGCTGGAACATAATAACCGCTAACTGGAAAAATTGAGATAAGTATGATAGTTGTTAATAAAGTAGGAAGAAGCATTGTTTAATGTTAATAGTCTTTGTTTGATATGTGATTTAGAACAAACTTTGTATGAAACTAGAAAGAAGAAGAATATAAAAATTATATTTTGCAATTAAAAATTTGGGATTCTTTCAGGAGTTTAAATAGTTGCAAATATTGAGAAAATTGTTTACAAAAAGTTGCGAAAAAATTAATAAATTATGCCGCATTTAGATTTAATATGCTGAGCTGTTCACACCCTAAAAGAATTCGGAGATACTCGGAGTTTCTACTAAAATCTTTCATCTGAAGGATTATATAAATACGAAGAAATATATCCAGTAATTTTGGCTTCTGCCGTAGTTAAGCCATGTCAATCGTTCATGCAAGACTTCGAAGTATTCTTTGCCTTTTAACTCAGTCTAATCTCTATCTTTGTATTAGAATTGAAAAGGTGGAGCATTACTAGTTTAATAAACTAGAATGATATTAAAAATTCCAAAATAAGCTATATTGTTAACCTGCTTATGTACATATTACCCACTAACCCAGTTGGCCAGAATTTAGCAGATTGACACGACCCTGGACAAAAACTTTCTTTGAATGAAAAGGCAATGATTATTCAGCAAATGCAAATATATACATTTCTCCACAATAGATCATACCATCAAGATGTTTAGAAGGGGTTTAACTAACATTCCAAGATTTGTATGTATAATTTATGACTATAGCAGCTAAATTTTTTATACTAACCCTATTTTGCAGACTCCACTTAGACCACATTTCCAATACTCAGTTAGACTCATGTCTACTGAGATTAAACAAGCTATAGATCAAGCAGTTGCTTCATCGCCAGTTGTTCTTTTCATGAAGGGTACACCCGAATTCCCACAATGTGGATTTTCCAGAGCAACTATTCAATTATTAGGACAACAAGGTGTAGATCCTGAAAAATTCTCTGCTTATAATGTATTAGAAGATCAAGAATTAAGAGAAGCTATCAAGGAATATAGTAACTGGCCAACTATTCCTCAATTATATGTTAATGGAGAATTTGTAGGTGGATGTGATATCATTACTAGCATGGCTCAAACTGGAGAGTTGGAAGAATTATTAGAATCCAATGACGCATTAGTACCTGAAACTGATGAAGGCGTGGAAGAAGCTGAAGTTACTCCAAGAAGGTAAGACTATACAAGAGGCAGAGAGATAATTAGTATTCATTTATGTATATATTATAATTATTGGAAGTACTAATACTATTTCCGTGCAAAATAAAACTAAAATATAAAATTTGTATCAATATATAATGCATAATGCTGAAAAATAAATACCAAAAATTAAAAAAGCAATCAACTTTATTTAAAACCCATCATAACCTCAATTTTTTTTGTTTTCTAGTTTTCGTTATTCTTTATATAAAAATCATAATTCGTATTTAAGCACACTCAGTGCTTTCATTCACATTAATACTACAACTGCTGGAAACGCTTCTCTTTTTTGAAGATGATCTCCGCCTGGTTATTAAGTTTGAATCATGTAAATTAAGAGTGAACTTGTAGTCACCATTCATACCAGAAATAATCGAAGAAGAACGAGTTTGATAATCAAGTTCAGCTGAATCAATTTCCAGCGATGAGTTATTCGAAGATAAATACTCGTCAGGAAGCTCATCTTCTAGATATGATTCAGCAAACATGGGAGTGCCAGCAGCATTATTCTTAAGCTTTAATTTCGGTGATAATGGTTGTACTTGTAAACTGGTTAAAACGTCACCAAGTTCGTCAATTTCATAATCAAATTCATCTTCTGCAAACATCGAATCGTTCTTGCCAGTAGGGAACGGTGTTCTCACGTATCCTCGTCTGCACTCGACGGGACCTGGACTACTATCTTCGTCTTCATCTTCATCTTCAACAGTATCTTCGACATCTTCTACATGAACTAATTCATTATCTTTAAAATCATCGTCCAACATAATATGGTTGTCAAATACTTTCTTGATAGCTTGTGCACGAGGGGATTTCAATGGCGGATTACTTATTTGTGGGACACTTAACGGACTCTCACTTTCTTCAGCATCATAAACTTGGTAATTGCATGAATCTCCATTAGAGAAATAATAAGTTGCTTCTTTTTGATCTTGTAGTTGTTCTTTTGTAACCTCATCTTTATCGTGTTGCAACCAAGGATGATTCCAAATTTCATCAATCGTTATTCTTTGTTCTGGATTAATTGTCAACATTCTTGAAATCAAATCCTTAGCATTGGCACTAATTTCATCCCACCAAGGTTGTAAGAATACAAAATCTCCTCTTAATATCTTCACAGTTAAATTATTTGCATCATCATCATAAAATGGAGGGAAACCACATAAAATAGTGTACAAGAAACAACCCAACGACCAAATATCAACCGATTTTGAATAATAATTCTTGCTACGTTTTAAGAAATGTTGTCTGGCGTTACAAGTAATAACTTCAGGAGCAGTATAACCAGCGGTACCACAGGGGGTTTTCAAATACATATGTCTCATTTCTTCATTTTCTTCATTCTCATCAACAATTAATTGTTTTGCAAGGCCAAAATCAGCTAACTTAATTAATCCAATAGTACCTCCACCAATATGAAGTTTGAATTCACCCTCGTCTAATTTAGCTTCATCGTCTGACGTTCTTAATGCATTTTTGAATTCAGCTTCACTTCTTTCAAAATAAGGAATCTTTTTAAATAAAAGATTTTCTGGTTTAATATCACGATGAACAATATTCAATTTGTGAAGATGATCAATTGCTGAAAGTAATTGTTTAAATACATGACGGGATAAAGATTCTGAAAAATAAGTATATTCAATAATCTTGTTAAATATTTCACCACCATTACAATATTCCAATATCAAAAAGCAATGGTCTTTACTGTCTATCGAGTCTAATAATTTAAGGAGGTTTGGATGATTATTGATTCGTTTCATAATAGCGATTTCATTCTTAATATTATGAAATTGTTTTGGCGAAAGATTTGCTTTCTTGATTATTTTAATAGCCACTACCAAATCTTTTTGGCTAGTATCAATAGCTTTATAAACCGTCGAGAAGGCTCCTTCACCCAAGGAGCATATTAATTTATATTGAGGCGGTAAATCAGGGTAAATATCGTGTAATTCTTCATCAAACGTAAATCGTGATGAAGCATTACTTCTATAATGGGCCGAGGCCGCTAGGTTAGCAACTGTAGCAAAACTTGTTACTGTTGTAGACATCGTATCGTATGAATCTTCAGGAGATGATATAGCCGAAGAATTTTCTTGGTTTAATGTAGGAGATGAATAATTCAAAGGGAGTGACGAAGATTTCTTGGTAGATCTTGCGGGTTCAGATATCGCTGTTGTATAAGTAGTTGCTGTAGTAGGATAACTGTTTATAAATAATTTTCTGAAATTCTAAATATTATGTTAGTAAAACAGTAAAAAAAATTTGTTGAAGAGTTGTGTAAGTTTATGTGGCTAATATAACAAATAACGTTTTTTCCCCATGGGGAGATCATAATTCGGAATCTGCTCGAAGTTTCAGTTTGGTAACCATTCACGAGAGTTTTTTGCAGTACGTGCGCTTATGCAGCCCTATAAAGAGCCGAGCAAAAAAAACAAAATGAATGACCAATCTGCAGGAAAAAACGAATCGATTTCCTGTGATTCTAAACTATGGAAAAAAAGGCCACAAGATTTAAATATAATGCTTAGCCCTATTAATTTCAATGAGCTTATCAACAAACACAACCTGATTCAATTTGGAACAAAGATACATACCTCAATTATTGCCATAGTCTATTCTTTTGGAAAAAAAGGAATGAATTAAAAGTGAGATACGTTACTAAATTATAGGGTCAATTTAATGTAACATAAAAATTTAGCGTTGTAAAATCTGTAAACAAACACTAAAAATAGTTCAATACTTTTCAAGGAATTTCAGATTATATATATATGATTAGCCCGGTAGCTTTTAAATGAATAGATCTGGCTAAGTGAAACTCGTGTTTATGTTGAATGGGTTAAAATATTTTAGAATCAGTCAGTAATATATGAAAAAGTATCAGTAACTTTTCCTTGTTAACATTTGAAGGATAATTAAATGATAAGGAGGGGTATATTCTTCACCAGGTTTGCTTATGTAATTCAAGGAAAAAATGTGACGTTAAATTCATACGGTTGCTGACAAAAGTGTTAAAGTTTGTTTTCTTAGTTTCTGGTTGCAAACAGGAGCTGTATGTATAAAAAATTGGGAGATTTAAAGAAGAACCCAACCTCTATATTTATAGTTATTATACACAGGAACAATAGTGTGAGTTTTTTTTGGTAGTGAGGAAACAGTAGTAATTTAAGCGGGGAATGAGTATTTTATTTGAATCAATGGGAGAATTATTTTTTATAAGAAAATAATTCTTGTAAAAAGAAACGAGAGAATGCATATTGACATTGTTCCGTGAAACAACACGGAAGTTTCTTTGAGTGATGTTTGAATTTGGTAACCGCAAATTTAGAAATAAACATAACCATGAAACTTATGAAGCAATGTATATTTATAGCAACTTTTTGAATAGAGTTGTAAATAGAAGTGTTGCTAATTTTGTGGCAAATTTTAAGAAAGCTTAATAGGTATTGGGTTTTCAAGTGTAGTATTCCGGGTAAAAATTGATAGAATATTTCAAGCCAATTTGGAATTTTATTTTTGTGGCATGTTTACTACTTGGTTTACGGAGACTGACATCGCAACCACTCCATCCTGTGAATAAGCCCAAAAAATGTACGATAGGGGAGGTATTTTCTGCCACGAATACCTTATCTCATATTTCTGCTTATTTTTCTATGTAGTTCGGATGACAAATGGCAATAAAGAAAAAAAAAGAAAACCAAATACTGAATTTCGTGAAGATACAGTAGTTGACAACCCCACCGCATTTTTCCTAAACAATTCTTTTTTTTTGCATTTATTCATATTGCGGGGGAGAAGAGTAAATACAACATCCTGTATAGCATCTGCTATTATGAACTGTCACGAGAATACCCTGCATTGAAGTACGTTGTTGGCCAAAAGCAAACAATAGTTTCCCTTTATGCATTATGACGAAGATTCTTCAAATTTTTAAAATTTTAAACAATGTTCTTACATTTCGCTACTCTATAAATGTGAGACAAAAACAAAAGTTTGCACTCTGCAACCAAAACAAAGAAAAAAAAATTCTAACTGAAAGTCAAATGTTATCTCATCTACCATGCTCGCCTATAGCCCCTTGATAAATTACACTTTGCTTTGTTCCTCCTTACTTTTAAACGGGACGCCACAAACTTTACTTGAGTCAAATTTGCATGATCATACATCCAAGATGATTCTCCAAAACAAAAGGCAAGAAAAAATATTTTGAAACAATCGTGGTTAATAATACAATGGTGGGGGGATCCAAACTATTGATCTGAAATTATCAAGTTTTATGTTGGATGTTTTTAGAGTTTTACTTTAAAATTCCGGAAGGATATTCAGGATTTGCAGTTATCAACATTAAAATTCACATGACAGAAGTTTATAGCAAACTCTATAAACCAGTCAGGCATAGAGTGATATAAAAGTCACATTCATCTTTTTACATTCCGAATAGCAAAGGTTTGAACAAAGCGTTATTTGATCATGTCATCCACTGCATAATTCTGATCAAGGGTCTGACTACTTTCTCCTCTCTCGTATTTCTCTTCATTCTTGGTTAATTAATCATTTTGAAATTTCCGACAATATTTTTTTCATTCTCTCGCGGTTGCGTAGTCAATTCAATTTTTCACTCCCCCTTAAAGGATCTAAAACCTAAATATTCTCGGCGATTTGAATATAGATCATTTACGCATCTCTTCTGATATCAATTGCATCTTTCAAAGTTAAAAACTTCTAAAGTTGCTAACTACAACAAGTATCATTTTGCACTGGGAATGTTAAACAATGGCACACAAGTGCGGAATTGTCAGCAACGGCCCGGAAGAATACAGTAATCAAAAATATCTCCTTCACAAGACGGATATATTTCCCTTATGGCAACCACAATGTAGCTAATTATAAATAACATACAATCAGAATTGTTATCTCAATGGCGTGATTGTTGTCCCATAATTTTTATATTCACTCTATTGTTTGGTATTATTAGAAACGCCGAAGCACCATTGTTCTAGGTCCCCTCCCTCTTCAAGTAGTTCATGCAATATCAAATCTGATCAGTGTTTATTTACATGCACATGGTTCTATTCTTGGTGATTTATTGGTTATTTTTGGTTACCTACTCAACAAGTCATGTAATCATCTTCTGAGTCAGAAATTTCTTTTCTTCATTTAATTATAAGTATGCTCAAGGGCTAAACGAGACTAAGGAGGAGGGGCAAAAGATGTCCACCTTTTGCCACCCAAGTCAAACATCCCTATTTCATCTTGTATCTTGAATGTGATCTACAATAGTATATGGTTTGATGAAATTCAAACAGCGATCGTAACAAGATATTCGTATTCTGCAATAATTACTGATCAAAATCTACACTTCAAGAATTTCATCTTGTATTCGAAATATTTGGTCATTCCTCTTGGAGAAGTCGGAGTTTCATCCCTTCCTCCCTCATAATTAAAAGGAGTATATACGGTATCCCTTTCAGTTGCAATCAGTCGTAAGTACTATGGCAAAAATGTAGCGAGAAGAAAAAAAACGGACCATTTTTGATATCACCCCGGGTTGTTCTAAATTTAGGAACCAATTGCAAATATCTTATTTGAAAATACTCCATCGAAACAATGAACGTCATTCTGAGTGAAGTTTTCTAAAGTCCCTGCTCTGATGTATATTTCTTCGAAGCTAAATTCAATTTTGGTGGATAGACTGGTCAATACTGTGGTAGGATTCTCCCTACACCGTAACGGTACTCTCATACTTCAAGAAACAAAACCAAGATTCTTCTACGTGTGTTCCAACTCCGGTGTACAACTATTCATTTGCAGTCAAGGGTATTGATATTGGTAACTTGGACACGACCATACAAAAATTTAGCAATGAGCATCTCACACAGTAATTTTTTCATTTTTTTGCATATAGAGATTTACAATATTTTGCAAAGGGTTGTTGCAAAAACTAAACGATGACGGGAGAAGCTACAAAAAAAGGAAAGACTTATTCAGCTCCTTCTATCAATGTTGACCATGGCTTGCTTGAAAAGCTAACTCACCTAGTGTCACAACCTTCTACTGATCTCCAGGAATTAATCCAGTTTATTGAATCAGGAAGCATCACTAAATTATTGTCTATATGGTCTTTCTATGCCACGACCAATGATCATACCCAATTCACCGATATTTCTATAAAATTATCTAAATTAACGTTTCAAATCAATTTATCAAATACTTTGCTATTAGCCCAGAAACCTGTTATCATAGATACTTACAAAGATATTTTAAATAACCATATCAAGGTGATATACCGTGCATTGAATAACATTAAACCACCTTTAACCAATGCAAATACCAGAATCTTGAATAATTTGATCAATTATGATGGGATAATTGTATCTGAATTTCTAAATACTTTTGATTTTAGTTTAAGTTCATTACCTAAATTATTAACACCACCCAAGTCTGAAACCAAACCTTCTTTACAAATCAGATATACTTTTGTTTCATTTTGGTTAGATTTATGTTCCAATGTTGCTTATTTCCATAGATCAGACTTGTTATTGAATCAACCGAAAATTATAAACAACATCTGGAAATTTCTTAACAGTGATTCAATCGAGTTAATTAAAAAAATTATAGCATTCCTTGATGAGAAAGTACTAGGAGAGGCTAATTTCAAAAGAAGTGAAAAGTGTAAGATCTTATCTGAGAATTTCATGCACAAGATTCAAGTTATATTTAATAAGACTGAAGATCTGTTCTTTATTGATTTCATGAATAAGCTAGCAACTGATTCCAAACAAGGTTTAGTATTTCCCAATGATAAACTCTGGCAACTGCCAGCCTCTGGTGTCCCAGTACAAATCAATAATAAAACTTTCAAAATTGCTAATAAATTGTTATTCACTTTATTAACAACCTTAAAGCCAGGAGATTCTAATGTAGAGTTACAATATATGGTAAGGATATTGGCAGCAAATCCAGAGTTAATCCCACCATACATGAATTGGTCAGTTCAACATGGAGGTGGATATCATGAACCTTCATTAACTTCTTGGTGGATTTCACATACTTTGCTATACTCTAACGTGTTACAAACACTGTTGCCTACCTTCTCAAATCCTCACTTGTTAAAGTTTGATGCAAAGTTGATCTCAGAAAGTATTGTATTTACCCCATTATCAAAGGGTTCCTTGGTCAATGGATTGACAAGTAAGAAGCCATTACTAGTACAATTAACATTACAATTGATACTATACATGTTGAACAGATTACAACTTGCATTATCCAACATTGCTAATATTAAGCAAGAATTAATTGATCTTGTATTCACCCAATTACCTGACTTGAATGTCATTGCTCCGGTTGTAGAACAAGAATCTTCGAGCAAGCTTATTAAACTTACTGGATTGACTATCTTACAAAAATATGAATCATTCCGTTCTAGTGGAAACAATAATGCATTGAATAAAATTGTATCAAGTGGTATTTCTACTATTGTTTCTGATATGTCTTCAATATCAGGTTATGAGTTAACTCTACTTAATTTGTACATTTCTATTCAAAATGAACAAGACTTCAAATGGTGGAATAAAGGAACTAGTGGAAACACGTTCTTCACGTCATTGGTTCGACTCTCTACCAATTCAAATATTGATAAGAACTACGTCACGAAGATTTATCAATTGTTGACTGGATTAGGACAAGAAAAGATGTTTTGGAATTCTGATATTTTAGTCTCACCAATTTTACCATTAATTTATTCATTTGAAGGAGAAGAGATTCAAGATAAAGTATGGAACTTGTTAGATGAGACTATTTCCAGATCTGTTAGGACTCCATATAAGTACCTTGACTTATCTCATGAGAAATATCAAGACATTAGTATATTCATAGTTGCATTATTTGAACAATTCAAATTCGTATTAAAGGGAGACAATGACGATCTCAATTATACCAAATGGTTGTTCCAGTTCGTGAAATACTTGATAATAATTGGAGAATCAAAATCTGTATTGTTGCAATTGGTTGATCAGTTAGAAATAGGCGAGATTATAAAAACCAACAACTTGTTTGAAGAGGTAGAGGGAGTTACCCGCGGTGCCAGAGAACTGACAGATTCTACAATTGTCGAGATTGTCATGTATCAATCGGTTGATGAATTAATCAAGAATAATTGGTTGGAGAAAAAGGTAATCTCTTCAAACTTGGACTTTTTGGCACTTATTAAACTTTTGGATAATATTTTATCCGATGAAAAGTCAGCCAAACCTTTAATAGCACTTCTATTTAGTAAATTTTGGAATTATTTGATGAGTTCTGCTGATGATAAAGTCTTGAATTATTTTGCATCTAAGAAATTTTGGACAATTTTATTTAATCAAAGTGAAACAACAGGTGAAAATGTGAAATTGGCTATTGGTTTGTATAATGAGATTATTATTAGTCCACAATTTAGTGGTGATAAGACTGAATTGAGTAAATTCATTTACGATAACTTAAATTCTCAAGAAGAAGGCTTGGAACAATTCATGTGGATTATGTCTCAAGAACAATTGCAAAAGATACTATTGCTTGAAGGTCCAATATTCCTCAAAGCAGTTGAGAGTTGTGTTGCTAAGAGTATCAAGCTTGGATTCAAAGAGTTTCAGAAATTGTATAATAATTATACCGGGAACGAAAGAAATGTTTTGATTACTCAATTAATTGATTTAAATTTACTAAACTTTTCCCCTGAAGAACTAGAGCAAATAATTACCCTGGTTATGACTAATCATAGTGATCAGTTCTTGATTGCAAACTTTATCCAAGCTTCAAATGATGTTGTAGGTTTATTGAAGGACAAACTTGGTAATATTCAAGATAGCTACTTAAGCTGTTTAATAGCATATTCCTTGATTAAGAGGGAGGTTGATATTCCTTTAGAATTCCATGAAAAGGTGATTGACATTTCCTTGAGGTTAATACAGGAGAATAACTTAGGTGAGTTGAAATGGCATGAATTATTAACAATTTTATCAACCAGTCAGTCCGTTTCTACTCATGTATTCGGACAAGTGTTTTTATATTTAAAAGGGATTGGTTTAAAACATTCATTTATTCCTTCATTCATTGATTTCATAACTAAATTTGAATCCAATCAGGAAATCACCTCGTGGTTACACAAATCTATGCTTTACATTACCAAAAAGTTTGCCGAATCAGACCTACTTTCGAGTAACTTTGATGACTTTATTGAAAGAATGGGAAATTTCATTCTTGAATCTAATATCTGGTCTTTTGTTCCTCAATCAATTTTAAATACTCAACTTGAAGTTGTTCTTCTGTCTAAATGGAACAAAACAAGTCAATACTTGAAATATGCAACCAAGTTAGTCTTGGTTGCTCCCAAAGGTAAAATTGATTATCAAAGGATGTTCCAAATTACATTAAATATCAGTGATGAATTACCTAATGAATCTAACTCTGAACTGAGATTTTACAACAATGTCATATTATATACTCTTTTCAATCTCGATATTGGGAAATTATCTGCTTTGAACAATCTTGATCTTGTACTTGAGAAATACCTTGGAAGTAGCAGAGCAGAGGATTTATTATTGAAAGATATTTTGATAAAGATTGAATCCAGAATTGCTGTCTCTTGGTTAACCAAAGTGTCCAACTGGGAGTTTATCGAAGAATCTACAAATGGCGATTATGACTTCACCCAAGATAAGTTGATCAAGAATAGTGGTAAAGGGGAAGTTACCGTGTGTTTAAATAAAGGATTTATCAAGAATACCTTCTCGTCTTATAAAGACTTGGAGATTCCGTCTGATAAGACAAAAGTTGCCAAGAAGAAGTGGGAACATATTGACCAATTTCATCAGGCTTCTACTTTACTTAATCCCAAATTGTACTCATCAACCAGTTATGATCCTGAGTTCTTATTGATGGTTACTTTAAACAATGCAGAACTTTTGAAAATCGAGAAAGAAGAAGATGGAACTGAAAAGGTGGTTTTCAATATCAAGAACCTTATAGATACAGGAATCTTACAATTCATAGTTTCTACCTTCTCGAATCCAAAATATGTTCCAATTTCCAAAGTTATTATTGCCAAAGTGTTGAAATCTATTACGGGAGATGATAATTCTTTCAAAGATAAAAGTATTTACACTGTATATTTGTCAAATGTTTTGTTCACCTTAACCCATAATGAGAACAATATCCCTCATTTGGTGTGGTACGTTTGGTCTCAATTGGTTCCAATATTATCTAACCCCGGTCATTTCCTTTATGAAAAATCATTTAGATATGTTTTGAGCACACCTAAATTGAAGAATAATGATGTTCCATTATACAATTTAATCACCCATCCTCGAGATGGGGAGAGTGAATATTATCGAGAATTAACATGGTTGATACATAGAATAACCGAGGGAGTCGAAACCGTAGATGATTTAGCTATATTCCAGAAGGGAATAGTAGAAACATTTGTCAATATATTTAATTCTGAATATGGTAATACCAAATTAAAAACTAGTATATTAAAATTGGTTTACAAATTACAAGGTATTGATTATGGTTCTGATATGTTAATTACTAGATTTGGATTATTGGCTGCTTTAGAAGCAATTTCTGTTCGGTTAACTAATAGTTTAATTGACAAACAACTCAAGCTAAATATTGATGAGTTGTTGGTTAGGTTTGGTGTTGGTCTTAGGACCAGTAAAAGAGTTTCAGAGTGGAGCTGTAACGATTTAGAGCCTTCCATAAAGAGAATAAGGAACGAAATAGATTTATAGAATTTTAGTTATGCAGCATAAGAATATATCGCGCAAGTACTTGCTGCTTTGCCCAGGAGAAAAAACTATTCCTGGGGCAAATAATTTAGAAATCTATCTCTACATTGCAACTTACGATTCTTATCATCGACAAAAATGAATGTATGTGAATACCCTACATAGCTCTGGATGTGTTTTTAGAAGGAGACGTGCACGTTAAATTCAGTTTAATCCCTGTAATTCAACGTCGGAATAAACCCTCCTATTTTATTCCTATTTTCATTCTCATGTACTAACAAACAAATTAGCTCGGAAAATTAACGCATTATTCATTTGATTTAGTTTTAATTTCAATTATCCTTGCCGGAATTCACAGGAATACTGGTCTCCAATTTGACGTGTCTCATTTTTCGCTGGTCGATGTCCGTCGTTATTTTGGTAAATATTTGGCATTTGGAGAAGCATGTTATGATAAGGTTGTTAGCATCTTGAAATACAGTGGATATTTCAGACAAAGTAACTTAATTTATGATTTTGCACAACAGGCAAGCGATCGATTCAAGCAAGAAACTGGAAGAACTTTAGATGAATTTAAAAGAGTAAATAAGGTAGATTAGCATGTGGTTATTTCTTCGTTTATATATTGTTTAGAGTTATTTGAAATATGTGTACAAAATTACAAAAAAAATGTGCTCGTTTGATTTGTAGTGTAAAGCGATGGCAATTGAAGGTACGTGCAAAAACTTCTGATCATTAACATTTGATTCCATGAAAATCCATGAATGCCGAATCAATCAGGATGATCAAATATCAAAGAAAGAAAAACCGATGGGAGGATAGGAGCCATGGGAGGCTTCATCATATCCACGGAATTTAAGATGCATGAATTATTTCGAAATCAAATGAATAATTCAAGAAACTAGATTCAAACATACTAACCGCGTACTAGAATCCTATTAAGAAAATCTAAAGTGATGAAATTGTTTGAACAGTTCAAGAATGCAATTGAGGAAGAGCAACAGGAAGATATCTCTCAGACAGATGCATATATATCAATGTATTCCCCTAAGAAGTTATCCCAACTTGGGCTAGCAATTATCAATCTACAAGTTGTTAATTTAAGAACAGGGTTAGGTGCCAAAACTATCTTGGAATTAAAGTTGGACCCTACGTTTGGAGACAATGATATCAATACTGGAGTGTTGCGTACAGGGGATATTGTAAAGCTATCCAAGATGGACAAGCTGGCCTCCTCACTGGGTAAGAAAAAGAAATCCAATAAAAGTAACTCAAGTGAAGACTCTGAAGACACTGAAGAACTGGGTATTGAAGCAGTAGTACTAAAGGTATCAACTCAGACGATTACTATCTCGGTGGAGGAATCTACAGATGATGCACACATTCTTCAATATTACAATAATACTAGTAATGAACTGACAAGAACGTGGCTTGTAAAGTTGACTAATTCAATAACTTATAAAAGGATGATTTCTACCATGAATAAGGTGAACGAACTTCAACCAAGTGACAAAAATGATATTCATAAGGTGTTGCTTGGAGAGTCAAACTACATATCTCATCAGAATAACCATGATCTTACCTTTTTCAATCCTAGCTTGAACGACTCCCAAGAGCAAGCAATTGAATTTTCAGTCAATAAATCCGATATAACTATCATTCATGGTCCGCCCGGTACCGGGAAAACATATACTTTAGTAGAGCTAATCCAGCAATTAACCAATTTGGGTGAGAAGGTTCTTGTTTGTGGACCATCAAATATTTCAGTAGATACCATATTAGAAAGATTAGGTGATAAATTCAAACAAGGACAGTTGATTAGAATAGGTCATCCTGCAAGGCTTCTCCCTATTAACTTACAGCATTCTTTGGAAATATTATCAAAAAGTTATGGAAGAGAGATAATCCTGGACATTGACAATGATATTCTGATAACTTTAACGAAAATTCGAAAATGTAAAAGGTACGCTGAAAGAAGGGAATTATATCAAGAATTAAAAACTCTTAAACGGGAATTGAAGCAAAGACAGAAGAAAATCGTACATGAATTGTTGACCAATGCAAGAGTTATCGTAGCTACATTACACGGTTCTGGATCGTATGAATTACGAGCTAATGATTTGTCATTTGATACTATTATAATAGACGAAGTTTCTCAGTCAATGGAACCTCAATGCTGGATCCCGTTATTACTAAATAGCAAATTTAAAAGGCTTGTTATAGCTGGTGATAATATGCAATTGCCTCCAACTATTAAGCTGGTTAAAAGAAGGGGTAGTTCTATCCTTGAAACGACATTATTTGACCGTCTTGTACGCAAAGGTGAAGGAAACAAATTTAAAAAGTTACTCGATGTTCAATATAGAATGAATACAAGCATTGTGACGTTTCCTAACGTCGAACTATATTCGAATAAGTTGAAAAGTGATTCAAGCGTGCAGGATATCACGCTTTCTGATTTACCCAGTGTAAAGGAGAATGAGGATACATTGACCAAATGTATTTGGTATGATACTCAAGGGGGTGAATTCCCAGAACAGATTAGCGAGTCAATTGAAGGTGATTCAAAATTTAACGAAATGGAGCTATTGATTGTCAAAGGTCATATTGAGAAATTGTTGTCCAATGGAGTCCAACCCAGAGACATCGGAGTTATTGCCCCATATGCAGCTCAAGTTCAGTTATTGAAAAAGCAAATGGGACCTGAAACCGAAATAGAGATAAGTACAGTTGATGGATTTCAAGGAAGAGAAAAGGAAGTGATTATTTTAACATTGGTAAGATCAAATGACATCGGCGAAATTGGATTTCTAAGCGATCAAAGAAGGTTGAATGTTGCCATAACAAGACCAAAGAGGCAATTGTGTGTAATCGGAGATTTAGAGTTAATGAGCAAGAGCGGTAGTAAATTTTTGCAGGATTGGTGCAAGTACGTAGAGGAAGGTGTAGACAGTGATGATGTTGAACCGTATGAAATTGTATACCCAAATTTAGAAGATTATTTAGAGAATTGACTGACCCAAACGAAGTTTTCATGATTTAAAATTGATTAATTGCATTATCTTCAAATGGCTCTTCTCTTTGTAGTCATAGAAAACTGAGTCTAGGCAAATACTTGAAATGAAGAATATTACTAGGCAAACACATTTCGATTGTATATTCATAATTCTGTTCCGCCCTATAATCCGTATTTGGCCCTTTGTTATGATTATTGCCGTTTTGGTAATAATGGTGCACGTATCTATAATTATATATTATTGTGAGTTCAACAAATTCTTATATCTAGACACTTCTTTAATAGAGAAAAGGAATAAACACACGAGGTTCACCATTTGGAAACCGACACTTGAAACCTAACGCCTGTTATGTTGACAAGTTTTGTAACCAAGACGCGTAAATATTGGTTTTTTCCAAACTCAAAATGTATGCGAAATTGCTAAAAATTATCTCAAATCAAAGGAGGCTCGGGCCAAGAAAATAAATTTTGTTTATATTTAGCCGAGCCTTCGTTTATTTCTTTCCCAAAGGGGCTTATTTATGGCTTTAGTATGACACCATAGATTTTTGACTAAGAAATGGAGCAAGGTTTCGTAACCCAAGCTCGTGGCTTGCCGAACCAAAGTAAGCATTTATATACAAATTCTTTTGCTTTACATTTTTCCCTACAGTTTTTCTTACTTTTAGGAGAATTACAACTTCATTGATTCAAAGTTCCAACTACAGTCACTCATTAACAAATAACTCTAGTCACTCCTTTAATTTTAGTTCTCGATTGTAATGAGGTTTTTTTTATCTATCACACTCTTGGTGTGCTTAGTTGTTCAAGCTGTGGAAGTTTACGTCACTGAAACGACCTACGTTACAATTAGCAGAACCCGACTTCCTGATGGACTGTATACCCACATCACCCTTGGTGTGCCTGAACCCCCAATTCAGACAGAAGTTGTACCTGCAGAACCATGGCACCAGAAGGATCATCAACCAGAACCTCAACCTGAACCTCAACCAGAGCCACAGCCTGCACCTCAACCTGCACCTCAACCTGAACCTCAACCTGCACCCCAACCTGAACCTCAACCTGAACCTCAACCTCAACCTCAACCTGAACCTCAACCTCAACCTCAACCTCAACCTGAACCTCAACCTCAACCTGCACCTCAACCTCAACCTCAACCTGCTCCTCAACCTCAACCTGAACCTCAACCTCAACCTGAACCTCAACCTGCACCTCAACCCGCACCTCAACCTCAACCCGCACCTCAACCTCAACCTGCACCTCAACATCAACCTGCACCTCAACCTCAACCTCAATCATCTAGTGGTGGGTTCGTCCTGGAGATATTGAATGCGCACAATTCTAAACGTGCTTTACATGGTGCCGGGCCTTTACAATGGAGCCAACAATTAGCCAATTATGCAGAACAACATGCCTCGTCTTATAGCTGCGGTAGTGGTTTACGCCACACTCATGGTCCTTATGGAGAAAATTTGGCTGCGGGTTATTCAACTGGTGCTGCTGCTGTTCAAGCTTGGTATGATGAAGTCAATGGGTACAACTTCAATCTGGGTGTGTATAATCACTTCACCCAAGTCGTGTGGAAATCTACAACAGAGGTTGGATGTGCAGTTAAAGACTGCCGTGGGAATAAGTGGGGATATTACGTCATTTGTGAATATTCCAAACCTGGGAACGTACGTGGCCAGTTCCAACAAAATGTTTTGCCTCGTTCTTAGAACGTTTAAAAATATGTTTCAATAGGTAGTTTACATTGGTTATCCTTTATTTAGGATTTTTTTACCTGCTATAGGAACGGTTCAAACCTATTAGCTTTCATATCGGATCCTTTTTTTATTTGTTATTATGTAATAGTTATTCTGTTTCAATTGTATGTAAGAGAGAAAAAATTCTTTGTCATTGTACCCACGTTACTTGGCTTAGTCATAACATTGCCAAATGTAATTCTTGTAAGAACTTATGTGGTTCTAACTATTTTTCTATTAAATCTACTTATAGCACAAGCAAGATAGGAAATACCGGACACGTTGCCCTTGAGGTTTACAAGATTACGTTAAGTTTTCTAACAGTGGGAAAGCTTTTCACTGACAAGTCTACGTCAAGACTAGAATAGATCATGAAATGAAATAATTGTGCTGCTTTTCCAGTACATCTAGATTTGTTCAAAGTTATCCCGACCTCGGCAGGAGGACAAGGAAAGAAAAATAAAATTTTAATTTGAAACTTATTGAACCGCGATTATTTTTTACCATTGAGGTACCACATCAATTTAAAATATAGATTGAACGTTATGTATCGATCAAGGCTTATGTTTGGATCAGTTGAAATCTGAGAGTTACTTTTATCCATGTCGAATTTACCAATCACTAAACTTGTATATTCCTGCATGTTTTAAGAAGCTACTCTTCCCAAATAGAAAGCAAAATTAGAAATAGGCTAAGAAATGAACAACTTTGCGAAGCCAGTGCTATGAAGGAACTCCTTTCATCAATATTTTTTCCTACATTCTCAATTGAACCATTTTCTGCAATGCTCTCACACAATTGCAATTGTTAATATCAAAGGAGTTCCGCCATTAGGGATATATTCGCAAATTATCAATGGTGGTTTCAAATGTACGATAACGTAAGAGAAATTTCCAATTGTTTGCTCTTCTCATTTCTAGAACTATCGATATAGAATTGCTATTCTAGGCTTCTGATCAAAGATGTACCTTATGCAAACAATAGGTACGAACAATAGAAATTATCTTCTCTTTTTCTTGAGCGATCCATTTCGGGAGAGATTTGAACCGTTTGACATAATTTGGAACAATTATTTGAAAGGAAAGAGAATGTTTGAAAATATAAGAGTGAAAATAATTTAATAATTGAAGCAATTACCCCTTACATCTTTGTTTATATCAGCTGAAGGCTTATAGTCTTGTTTCAGATTGCTTTGATATGTATATTCTAGATGGTATTGCGGCACGTTGACTTCTGAACTGAGATGTTTCGCAGTATATAAAGTGAAGGGTGATTCACTTATCTAAACAACCTTCATTCACTAGCTAGTCCTATTTCTCTTTAAATAATTTCTACCTTAGTCATACCTTCTAGAATAAAATGAGATTTTCATACCTTGCTATTGCTGCTTCATTCGGTTTGACCCTTGGTGAAGTTACACAAATTGGAACTGACATCTATCAAGTCTCAGCCGTTTCCAGTGAACCAAACAGTGTAACTGAACCAAGTAACTTTCCTACCGGTGAATCAACCAGTATTCATACTGTTAACCCTTATGCAGGCTACAACCCTTTCCCTTGGAAAAACTGGGAAAAGGGACATGAAGGAAAGAAGAAACATCATGGAAAGAAGAAACATCATGGAAAGAAACCTGGTTTCCACGGTGGACACCACTATCCACACCACCCTCCAAAACATCATTGGACTAACACGACTAGTCATCACTTCCCTGGCAAGCCAACTCATCATCCAACTGCAATTCCTTCGCACCCACCTCATCCAACCCATCCCCCACACCCAACTTCTTTTGTTACTGCTTCTGATGCTTCTTTCCCTCCTGGACCATCTTTCCCATCTGACAAATCTCCACAAGAGCCACACAGTACAAACAGTGACAAGAACCAATCAGGAAAACAAGGTGAAGATTGCGATGAAGATAAAAAGACCGCTCAAGGTGGACACGTTCCAACCACTTTTGTTACAACCACTTTTGCTACCAAGGGTTCCACAAACTAGATATGACTGGTTGTGCTAGAGTTATTTTTGCTTTTTTGATTGTTTAGATTCTTTATACATTTTATATGCCTTTTCTTGTTTCTTCAATAGTTTTACGTTTCGAACAAGATATATAAATATATATACTCTTTATATACTCTTTACTTTAGATTGATCAGCTTACATGCGAAGTTGTCTATATTTACAGCAAATGGAGATGGTATTTTGTTTGGCTGCAAACTTTTAGATTATTTTTCCATGGTGAAAAATACGAGTAATGTTCAATCTCGGCAATAATTGCAAAAAAAGAACAAAATGTTAATTTGAAACTTATATTTTAAATCGCGTTTTTTCTTTTTTGGATTTTACCATTAACGTTGCAGGGTACAGATTAATCTTAATTGAGGCATTAAGATTTGTTGAAACCTGAAAGTCACTGCTCTGCATCTTAAGTTTACCATTCGCTGAATCGGTGAGAAGTTGTTCTTCCAAAATCGAAAGCACAATTATTCAAACAATAAATACGAGCAATGGATATTAATTCTACTCTTTCTTGATAAGAACAGTTTAACCCATTTTGCAGCAATGGACTGAAAAGAAAAAGAATGCTAAATTTTGTAGAATATAAAAGGAAATGCATCTCCACATCTTTTCATTCTTAATATCTAATCTTATCTTTTAAAGAAACTCTGACATGGTTATTCCTAGTAATATAAGATGAAATTCTCATATCTTGCTATTACAGCTTCATTTGGTTTAACCCTTGGACAATTTATTCAGATTGGAGCTGACATTTATCAAACCTCCGCTGTTTCCAATGCACAAAACAGTGCCTCTGAACCAAGTAGGGTGCCTACCAGTCAATCAATCAAGTCTTATCTTGGCTATACTCCCTTCCTGTTGAAACGTCGAGGAACCGAAGATGGGGGAAAGGACGATCGAGAGAAGAAAAAGAAGAAGAAAAAGAAGAAGAAGAAGAAGAAAAAGAAAGACTATCCTCATTCATACAAACCTGGTCCAGTTGGCAAGCGTGACGATGAAGACAAACCTGGTCCAGTAGGTAAGCGTGACGATGAGTACAACCCCTGTCCAGTAGGTAAGCGGGCCTATAAATACAAACCTGGTATCGTAGGTTGAGCATTACCATGGATAGAAGAGGTTACGGAGGTAAGCACCACCATAACTCCCCACCTAAACCATGTCATATTACTAGTTGTGTTAGAAACATTTTTGCTGTTTGATTACTTTTCTAAAAATTGTTTATACAATATTGCTCCTTCAATTCGTTTGTACTTTTATCAAGATATATATGTATACTCTTTCGTAAAGATACTCTGCATTCATCAACTATCATGGGAAATTGTTTGTATTTATCACAACAAAGTTTTTTGTGTGACTGTAAACATGTGAATTAGCTTGCCAACGTACAACGGCAGGACCTTGGTCATACTTGTGCATGACGAATCAATTCTGTTTGATCTCCACATACACCGAAATATTCCAATTGTGGAAGGATTGGGAATCTTATACCTTCTAAATTCACATGATTATTGTTAAATTGCAAATATTTAATATTTTTCGGTATCAACCCAAATGGTATTATACTTATGAGATTACTTGCTAAATTGAGTCTTTCTAGCGTGTATGGAAATTTCATTTGTTCCATTGATACAATATGATTTCTTTCCATATTAACCGACTTCAAATTAGGTAGATGGGACGCAAAATCCAAAAGTGGACAGTGTTGAATTTTCCCAGAATTATTTAATTCAAGTTCTTGGATACCCCTTGGAATATGCGATAATAAGTGATTATTGCATGTAATGTTCACTCCGTTGAGTTGCAATCCTTGTACTGAAACGGGTATGAACAATGTATCTATTTCTTCTAATGGATTATTGCTTAGGTCAAGAAACTGTAATGATGGGGGGAATCTGAGGTTGTATTGTTCAATATTAAATTTATTCAAATTATTACCGGCTAAATTCAACTTAATTAAATTGTTTCCAAAATCAATATTTATCAATTCACTGAATTCGTTCTTATCTAGTTTCAAGACCTGTAAAGTTTTGGGAAATTTATTTCCATTAATTGAAATTAAACCTGTTGAGATCATGGATAAGGTTTTCAATTTAGTTAACGAGAGGATGTTTGTCAAGTCATTGTTGTCAATTTCATTATTATCCAAGATTAATTCTTCCAAGCTGGAAGGTAAATTGCCCAAATCATCAAGATCGTCAATTAGATTATCTGATAAACTCAATTTCGTCAAGTTTTCACAACTAGAGAAGAAATAGTCAGGCAAACTTTTAATGTAGTTCCCATTTAAAAACAATTCACTGAGCGTTGTTGGTAAGTTAACGTTCTCAACTTGAGTCAATAAATTCTTTGATACTGAAAGAGTTTGTAAATTTTTTGGTAATTCAAAATCACTTATATTTTGAATTCTATTGTATGGTATTCGAAATATCTTAAGATTGTTATTAAATTTAATTTTGGCTGTTAATTCCGTCACTGCATTTATAGAAGCGTCAAAAACTTGTAAGTTTTCTGCGTCTTGAAAATTAGGTCCTTCTAGACTGGTTATGTTATTTGCAGTAAGAATCAACTGTTCCAAGGTGGTGGGTATGACTAACCCATGCAAACTCGTAATATCATTCCCAGTTAAATGAAGAATTTTCAAATGTGGTGGTATACCATGAAAATAATTCACAACGTTGAAATCATTAAACCCACCGTTCCATAGATATAATTCCTTCAAGTTTTGAAATTGGAACGGATTTAAACCAATATCCCATTTTATTTTGTGACGATTATAGATAACAAGCTTGAAGGATTTCCTACTTAACATCTCCATTCTCTGCATGATTCTGGTTTGGTTTATCATTAAGCTAGGTGTAGGATTCATATCATATATTAAGTGAAAGTTTATTGATTTTATTCTATCCTTGTAAAAATTATCAAAGGCAAGTAATTCCAAAATCATGATAAAATATTCAATTTCAGCAGTCAAGGGATCTTCCTTTTCTTCCAGCCCTGGTGGAGCAATGAGTTTGTCTATTTGCAAAGACCGATCCAGAAACTTAAACAAGAGGGTAATATCTTTCGGGAGAATCAGAGAATCCAATCTGAAATTATAATTGAACAATTTTCTCATCAACTGATATCCTTCAATGAAACCATAACAAACCATAGATGTCTTAATTTCATTGTTTGGGTAAACACTTTTCCAAAAATCAAACATCTGACTAGTTCTACTTCGAATAACGAGTGACTTGTTGAATATGAATCTGAATGCAAAGAGTTGTAACTCCAGAAGTTGTAGCTCGTCCCAATTACATGATCCTAGTAACTTATCGTATAATACATCAACCGGCAAGTAAGAAAACACCAAGCTAATCAATTCCTCCGGGAGAGTAGATAAATTTGTTAAGCGAGCGGGTTCATGGTCACAATTGATATCATTAACACGTCTGATCATTTGTTAACCTTGGGGACTTACAGTCCTTTCCATTATCCTTTGAATTTTGTGCGTGTAATCCCAATGTAGAAGAGCGCCTCAAACCTGAATGCTGATGAAAGTTAGTAACGAAGTTTTTGAATTCTCGATATAATTGAGTTCGCGCATACAATTGTTGAATGCTACCAATTATCGCACTAAGAGTTGATGTTTATTTCATTAAATGCATTAAAATGATTTAACTACATTTAAGAAGTGTCTGACTGACACCTTTTATGGTATTCTATAGAGCAAACCCGACTTTGGCATTGGTAAACCCCTCTTTTGGAACAGCAAAAAACAAATAGCATGCATTATAGCAATCAACTTATACTTTAAATACGATAGCAAAAATAATGACCCGTATTGCTATTCTAGAACAGTGGCACACGGCTTAATCAGATTCTTCCTATACTTATCTTTCTCTTTTTAAACTTTAAAATTTGTTCCTCTATTCCTCTTTTCGGTTTGTCCATTTGCAGCTGAGATAAAAACACCAATGAATCTTCAAATGAAAGATCACCCAAATTTTCCGAAAAGTCAGGTTCCTTATCGAAAGTGATTTTGGGGTTTGTAGATTGATATAAGGTTGTAGTGTCGGAGATTACCTTTGGTAATGCCAAGAATCTTTCTAGGTTAAGTTTAACAGACAGTGGTCGATTTAAGGTGTAATTTGGGAAATAAATATCATTCAAAGACTTATCATAATTCATGTATGGGTATTTCTTTTGTAATTTTGGAACAAACGCTATGAAATATTGTCTACCCTTGATTAATTTTGTAGAATCATTACCAATTATTCCAGTTACAGTAGGGATAATACCGCCGGACCCAGAACCATACCCTTGTGTACCACTTGAACCTTGTATGGCTGAATCTGTAATCGCTAAGACATTATCACGAAATAGTCTATTGAATACAGCCACGATTAATTTCTCATTGTGATCTTGTAATGTATCAAGTAAATCTTCAAATGTAGTTATTTCGTTATTCTCTAAATTATTCCATAATAACCGAACATTCATAAGCCAATTTAATTCGAAGCTTATCTCTCCATTAAAAACACATTTTGTACATGTGATTTTCTTTTTCATTGGTTTGTTGTATCCATATGCAATTGGATTGAAGATTGACTTGCATTTGTTACACGTTGATTCTAGCTGTTGCTGGGAAGGCATGTCAACCACAGACTGATAAAGTTTATTGGGAATTGTAGCAGTTGGAACTAACTGGGTTGGTTCAGCGGTTGCTTCAATCGTATCCAAATAATTACTTAGATCCAACGACAACGGAGGCCGAAGTGGCAAAACCATAACCTGTTCTGTTTGAGTACTAGTTTCAAACTCGTCCAATGGATCAATTGCAACTGTGGAATCACTTGTACCTTTTACAAACACATTTAAACATACATCATTCTTTCCAGTTTTCACTTTCCCTATTTCAATAACTTTATTCTTCTTATCAACCTGGACAATCAATGTATCCATACAATTACAATCTTTGAAAAACGGTGGTTGATAACTAGTCGGGCAATTGTCATTATACATTAATCTTAAGGAAATGGATTTTTCCTGGGGTAATGGATCAAGAGATTGAGTAAGGACGAGTAATCTCTTGATTAAATTTTGAATTTGTTGCATCACCTCAGAAGTATCTGCATAATATTTCTCTTGATTATTTAATTGAACTGAAACCAGCTGGTTTTGATAATCAATTCCGAAAACATAAGATTCTATAGCTTGACATGGATCTTGGTCTGAAAGATGAATGGAGAATTGGACTGCTTTGAGGTATTCTTGTTCTAGTGCTGATTTGATCCCGGTTTCAATACAATCAATCAACGAATCGGCTTCTGGATTGACACCCTTGATTAATTTTTTGGTCTTGATGTAATTAGCATCGTAGTAGGAATATTTTGTATCACTGGAATAATACTTTGTGTCGATGTAGTTTTCTTCTTCGAATATATTTCTTAGGAAAGTTACGCAGTAAAGTGATACACTGAGGAATTCTTGGACTAAGGAGAGTGATTGTTTCTTGGTGATTTCTTGTTTGTATACTTGTATTTGCATTGTTGATTAGGAATGAGAGTTTATTTTGGCAACACTTTGGCTGTTTTTTTCAAGATTTGGTTGCAAAAAAAAAGTATAATGTCTAAACCAAAATATTAGATAAATTCAATTTAGATGAAATTTTTATTTTATAATACTCTACAATCTCGGTAGACTAGTTGAGAAGATTACAGTGATATTGCATAGTGGCATTCAAATAGTTGTGAAAATCATTTCTTTTGAGTAATCTTAGTTGATATCCCTTGAACCAGGAAGAAAAACACAATAACGAAATCAAGCTGGTTATTTCTGAAGAGAATTTCAAAATAGATCCACTAGAGTTGCCATTTTCAGTTTGAATTCCTGTTTTTCTTGTTGTTACGTTATTCTACAGGCAAAGTTAAGTGTTCAGATTATACAAGGGAGCACAGTTATATCAAAATTTTACTATGTCAACTATAAGAGTCTATACTAAGCTAGAACAAACCCATTTTATTGAATCACAATATTTTAAATCTGTCTTCAATATTCCAACAATTATAAGTTTGAGCCACAACTTGTACAGCCATACTTGACTTGCTGTTTAACAATCAATGATGCCACTCAAACAAGAAATAAAAGCTGCTATAGTCATTACTTCCACTTACTCAAACAGTCTTACCTACATTGCGTGACTTTTAAACTCAAGCTCAAACTTAGGAACATGGGTTATCCTAGAAGTATCAGCATGTGCTTGTTATCTAGAATGACGTAATTACGTCAAAATTGATTTTTCTTGAAAAAAAGAGAAATGCGAATTTTCAAATAAACAAAAGGTTAAATATATAGATAACAACCATATACATATTTACATAGTAAAGATGACAAGTCAAGCACCAGCTAAGATATCACTAGATGGTCCCGACTATTCGAATCATTTAGTGACTAAATTTCGAATTAAGAAACCACCAACTTTAACTAAATCACATAGTAAAGAATCCATATTAGATATTGATAATAATTCAAAATTAACCAGTTGTATAAGATGTCGAAAATTGAAAAAGAAATGTAATAAATCAATTCCAGAATGTCAAAATTGTGAAAAATCAGGAGAACCATGTGTGTATATTCCTCGGAAACCTAGACGATCTAAAACTGAATTGGATAATGATTTGCCCTTGGTTCCACCACTGACAGCTACTCCCGATCACCTGCTGCTTGACACACATCTGATGAAGCTTGAAACAAGGAATAGTGTTTCAAGTATCAACTCCTTCAATGGAACTCCCACGGGGACAATTTCATCACCAGGGTCAGTCCATTCCCTGTCAACACTCAGTGTGATAAATCCTATAGATGCTCGAGCTCCTGATTTTAACTCCTACGCCCAACAAGTTTCCAAAGTGCTTGTTAGTGCAGTATCAATAAAGACAAATTCCAATGTGAGTATAATCCCACCAATTGTCGACCGGGAATTATTAACTCGGATAATAAACGCATTTTTCATGCATAATTATCGAGCCGTGCCTGTGATTAACAAACACGAATTCATTACCAAGTTTAATAGAATGTTTAGTGAGGATACTGTTCTGGATTTGCATGACTTTGATGATCAATTTGAATTATATATGGTGTTGGCTATTGGAAGCACGGGGTTGGAAAGGTGTGGGATCATATCTCGAGATAAGAAAATTTCCGAGTTCTTCGTATCACAAGCTTTAAATCATGTTCATAATAATTTATCAATTAATAATTTGAAAAATGTAAAATATTTAATTCTCCTAGGGTTGTATTCATTTTTCGATCCTTCGGAATTTACATCTTGGGAAATAATGGGGAAATTAACTAGGTTGACTATTCATCTTGGTTTGAATAAACCAGTGTTGGAGCTGGAAAAGAAATGCATGACTCCAAGACAAGTTGAATTGAGGTCAAGGTTATTTTGGAGTGTTTATATAATTGATCGATTGACTTCGGTGTCGTTGGGAAGGCCAGTTGCTATTAATGATGAGGATATTAATGTGCCATTGCCACAGATCTTGGATGACGATCATGAAGACATTGAAATTAATCGGGTACTAATTAAATTGCGGAGAATTGAAGGACAAATATTACGTCGCGTACATTCAGTCAGTCTTCAAAATACTAGCGTATCCGAAGAAACTCGGAATTTACATTGTCAAGAAGTATACGCCGAATTAAGACGAGATATAGATGATTGGTATAATCAAGCCATATGTATAAACAATCAAAACACCACCAAGGCGTCATTTTCGTTCCATGGCCTGAGCCCCTGGTATTTTGCCCGCTATCATCATCTATTAGTCCTACTTTATCGACCATCATACCTAAACCCCAACCCTACCCCAGATATCCTACAAGCATTGGGTAAATCCTGTCTTGAGAACCTATCATCAAGCTATAAACTATTCATTGCGAAACTCTTACCTTTGAATTGGACGACATTATATCGGTTCTTAATGATATGCACCACGATTTTATATTGTTTATGTAAATGGAGTATTGATTTAGTGGAATCGAAAACCGAGATTTGTTATTGTATTGAAATCTTACAGGCGTTTGGAAGTAATTGGATTGTGGCTAAACGATGTGCTCAGGTTTTCAAACAGATTGAAAATAAATTATTGGAAATTAGTCTTACTAGTGATGGTCATACTGATATGGATAAATTGTCAAGGGAGTTATTAGGTGCTAGTAGTTCATATCATGAGATTTTGAATAGTTATACTAATACATTCGAATTTATGTTGAGTTTTTAACCTTGCACATGGCCTTACACGCAGTGTAATGGTATGGTAACTGTGAGATACGAGGAAGTATAGCTATAGAAGAATCCAAGTACAGACCCCAGATTGTGTTCCCTGCAACTACTAGCTGGAAGAACCAAGAACGAGAACAGACTGTAGTTTGGGCTAATATTTGGCTAATATTTTGCTAAATTTGGGGTTAACTGCTAATATTTATAGCTGTATGTAATTGTAGATATGATTGCAAAAAATACATTCATATCGTACAATGTAATATTACAATATTATACCACTTTAATATACATTTTCATAAGCAACACCTAATTAGTATGTAAGACACTCTTGTCGTGTAACAGAGGTTTACTCACATATGCAAATACAAGCCTCAAGTTAATGTAACACGTTTGTAACCCAATGAGGAGGGGTTTAATGTTTCGTTTCGGTTGCATGGAAAAAATAATTGTTTTATTCTTTGTGTAATTATAATTTTTAAGTGACGCATGTCGCATAGTAATGTCTCTTTAGGACATTTCTGGACAAATTAAATTTTATGCGACAACTCAGTGAAACTGAGTCAATTTAGAAATAGTGCGAATGTGGCACAAAAGTTATATGTTAGATTTCTGGGTATTATTAGAACAAAAAGAAATTATTGGTATTTGCTAGTTAAAGAATAATTTCTAGAGAGTTTAAATATCGCAGAATCGCCTAAATTATGTAAAATGTTATATAAAAGTATCGAATAAATAAATTGTTAAAGTAACCAAATAAAAGATCAAGTAAATTAGTATATTCTAGAAAGTCTTAAATGACTGTTCTGTTGTCTATAAGTCAATCTACTGAAAGTACCGATTCCGAAGTATTCAGTGTTGAGCTGAATAGTTGTCCATTTAAGAGTTTTAAGTGAATATTGTTAAGGCTCACAAAGTCCGAAATAAGAGATTTGGGTTAAGTGAGCGATTGTCGTGTCTCAACAGAAAA
>LQMS01002283.1:0-48589 GCA_001657455.1 Spathaspora girioi | reverse complement strand
CTTTTAATTGCTATACACTAAATTTGTATATTAAACGCCTAATTAAAATAAGTCTAAAAGTAAATAAATTTCGTCGAGAAAGATTTCTTTTATCCTCGACGAAATTACCAAAGTGCGGGTAACTTACACCCACGTTTCTTTTATATTTTCTATGGACGGCTCAACACGCCCCCGAATCATTAAACACGTATCTAACTGTTCAATGATTCCATAGAACCTTGAGAAGTCTGATAAAGAAACCGTCGTCAAAAGATAATTTCGGTCTATGTCTTTGAAACAATGTTTTCCCCAATCCTTTCGTAAATATATCAGATGTATTGTCTTCGGTAGGTGTATATTCGACTTTAAGTAATTGTTCTTCAATTTTCTCGTTAACGTGTTTGTGTTTGACATCTACATGCTTTGAAAACTGCGTTTTTTTTCCTGTACCGTTAGCATGCAAAACGACCCCGTTGTTATCTTCGTAGATTACAGGTACTTCTGTTAAATTCCCACCTAAATCTTCAATCAATGCTTTGTGCCACATTATTTCCTTGGTTACTTTACTCAAAGCTACGAACTCTGCTTCAAATGTGCTAGTAGTAACGTTATGTTGAGTTTTCGAACACCAATCGATTGGCATCCCATTTAAGTACAATATCATACCTGTTCTTGATTTCGCACCTCTCTCACTGGCAAATGATGCGTCACAAAAAGCATATAATTTCAAAACATTATCCTCACGCTTACTAACCATTTGTAAGGACGCTTGCGGGTGATGCTTCACATACTTCAATACGTTCATTAGTTTCTTTAAATCTTGTTCACTCGCATCTGTCGTGAATGATCCAAATTTACTTACAGCGTAACTCAAATCAGGTCTACTAATGTTTGCTAACCAAAGTAGACATCCTAGTATGTTTTGGTATAATTTTAGTTGCTGTGAATTTAATAGTGGTAGTTCTTCGTCTCGTTTGTATTCGATATACGGAACAGATACTTTATGACAGTCCGTAATACCGAAAGCAGTTAATACCTCTCCTATGTATGTCTCTTGATTAAGTTCATAACCACCGGCAACCTTATGGAATTCGATTCCACAAAACTTCTTTACATCCCCAAGATCCTTAATTTTTAGCTTATCACTTAGTTGTTTGTACAATTCGTCATATTCTTGTTCATCACTGAATGTTACAAGAAGATCATCAACGTATAACGCGATGAATACCATCCCCTTGTCAGTTTTCTTCATGAAAATACCCGGGTCAGCCTTGGAAGCAATGAAACCATTATCTTTTAATATACCTCTCATTGTCAAATACCATTGTCTTCCTGCGTTTTGTAGCCCATACAAGGCCTTTGTAAACTTCCATACTGTTCCATGTGGTGCTGCGTCCTTAGGTGGACGTATGTAAACTGGTTTAGGTAAATTCAGGTGTAAATATGCAGAACTCACATCCATTTGTTTAAATTTATGTCCCATAGTTACAGCAGTAGCAATCATTGTTCGTACCCCTTCACTTGATACCACTGGTGCGTATCTCTCTGTTCCTGGTAAATTTTGTCTATTCCCCATAGCCACTAACCTAGATTTGTAGTCACTTGTACCTTTTATATTTCCGGGTTTGAATGTTCGTACGAAATGCGATGGTAAGATTTGTTCGCCTTGTGGTACATCGGTTTCGTTTACTGGCGTGAAACTATCCATATCTCCAATTTTAATAATCTCTTCATCATCAGTAATTATCCATTGTTCTTGATGTTTTGGGTCTTTTAGCATAGCTTTATCCACCTTGTTGATTCGTGCTGCGAAGGGTAAGTCTATATCTAGGTCTGCGTGGAGTATATCCTGTGGTGGTGGATTGTTCGCGATCCCTGACTCATGAAGTGGGGCCCCCCCAGAATTGGAATATGTACTAACTCGGTAGAGACGTGGTGCATGACTCCGGGTTCGAGCACTCGATGAGTTGTGGTCGTTAATGATTTCGGCTTGGTCGGTTTCCAGTTCGGGAATAATGAAAGATAATTGTTTGCGTCGTTTTCTGGGTGGGGGTTGTATCGACGTAAAATCGTCAGAATCGTCAGCAGAGTCTTCAGCAGTAGTTGTATTTGTATCATCAGCACCCATAGTAATTAGAGCAGGTTGACGTAAAGGCGGAAGGTAATTCAGTGGGTAGATGTTGGGCATGGGAACAAAGCTGGGGTGTTGTATTGGTAATGATGCAGGTGGTAAATTAGGAATCATATAAGACGGTTGGTTTGTATGAGAGAGTTGGCGTGAATCATCGGAACCCATAGTTATTAATGCAGTTGGTGTAGGAGGCATAATGACGGCCTGATGGAGGTCAGCATGGTTAGAAGGAGTCGAAATATGGTTGGGAGGTGATAGCTGGATGTAAGGTTGAGACTGTGACGTTGATCTTTCCTGAGCAAGTAGCTGTTGATTGACTGTGTTCTGGTACTTTTCGGCATTGGCTATACGATCTTGAGTAGCTTGTTGGATATTGTGTGTGTGCTGGTTGTAAAGTTGTTGATTGCTCTGAAATCGGTTCATGGCTTGCTCATTATTGTCTTGTCTTGCTTTGATTTGTTTGTTGATACGATCCTGACCCACGATGGCTCCTTCCACGACGTGTTGATGGTTCTGTTGTGTGTCGTGAATTCCTTGTACAACATGTTCAGAATAGTTCTGTCGATGGGACATATTTTGGTTGATTTGGTCCTGATTGATTATAGCGTTACCAACGACATGTTGGGTGAAATTTTGTTTTTCAGCTTGAGTCTCGTTGTAATGTTGTTGTCTGGAGTGAAAGTCGTCCACCACATTTTCCGAATATTGTTGGCGATCCTTTATGCGTTGAATCTCATTTGCGTATTGCTCTTTCTGATTGTGAATTTGAGTCTCGAGCTGTTGGCGTTCTTGGATTTGTTGATCTTTATTTTCAATTAATTGTTGTGTGTTGGTATTAACGGTGTGGTGCAAGTCGGATAGTTCATTGGTTAAGCGCTTGATTTCATCCTGTAACGACTGTAACATCTCCGTATCGTGATTTTCTACCGATGTGCCGGCGTTCCGATCGTTAACAGTTTGTAAATATTCAGCAGTAGGGGGATAATGTTGAGTAGATGGTGTGTTATGGGATATATGTGAGTTCGTTGGTTCAATAGTATTCACGTTATCATTTGCATCAATTGTGGTAAAATCGGCGATAGCTTGATTACGCGAGATAGTTGGTCGTGGAGTTATATCATGAGATATAGGAATAGTGGTTAGTTCAGTAGTACACGCATCTTCATTTTTATCAATTTGTGAAAAACCGGCAATAGCTTGAGATTGTTGTGTAGTTATGTTGGATAATATGTCGTCGTTTACGTGATTATTATTCGTTTCAGTAGTAGCTTCATCATCATTTTTATCAATTTGTGTTAAATCGGCAGTAGCTTGATCTTGAAGTGGAGTTATAGTAGATATCAGTTCGTTAGTTACGTGATTATTATTCGCGTCAGTAGGAAGCACATCATCAATTTTACCAATATGCGTTAAATCGGCATGAGCTTGATCATGTGGTAGAGTTATGTGAGTCAATGTGTCATTAGGTACATAGCTGGTAGTCGTTTCTGTAGTACCCTCTTTATTTGTATCGTTATGAAGAGGTTGAGTGTCGTCGAGTGAATTATCGTCTTGACTGGTAGTTCGTGCAGTAGAGGCTCCATCAGTGTGTAATTGTGGATGATGGATGAATTCAATATGTTCATATGATTCGGGAAATTGTGTATGTGTGTTGTCGTTTTGGTAATCAGATAGGAATATGTTATTGAACGATCCCACCGTTGAATTATGTAGCGGCGCAGTAGTTGAGGTGCTTATATTAGCTGGTGAACTTATAATGTTCAGTAATGCAATCTTAGCATTTTCATATTGTAGGTTAAATCCAACGTCGGTAGATCGTATAACTCGCATAGGTGCATGAGGATCGTCAAAATTAGTCCATATGAGATCAGCATTACTAGAATGATCATCTTTTCCTAAATATATACCGGGTGCAGTGTGTTCATTTAGTTTATGATGGGGTACAGGCTCTGGCAAACGATATACGACATCACATCCGAAGGGTTTAAGATCCTTATGATTAAAGCATGGTACATCCCAGAAGTCTATGAACGGTATGTTTTTCTTAACACTGGGAACTCGGTTCTTGATATATATAGTATCCTGTATAGCATATGGAGACAATTGGTTGATAAGATGTTTGTTTTTGTCTTCATAAAACCTAAATAATTTAGATCTAGTATCACTCAATACAGTACCTATAGTACGCTCTGACTTTCCGTTTGATTCTGGTGAATAAACTGGTACCCACTCATACTCTATCGCTTTAGTCATAGCCAAGAAATCTTTACCTGGCATTTCTGTACCATTATCGGATCGTAAAAACGCTATACCATGTTCAAATAAGTTACCTAGGTGAAGTAGTTTTCGTTCCGTCATAATTCTTAATTCTCGTTTGTTGTTGGATCTGAGTCCGATCGTATAATTCGTAAATTCATCTATAAGAATCATCCAATATTCATTCTTACTAACCTGTACCATATCCATCCAAACCCTGAATAACTTGCGCTTAGCTGGAACAGTGATGTGCTGATTATGTGGTTTCCGGCGTAAATGAGTGTGAAAACATATGTTACAATTAGATATTTGTTCCTCGTCTTTCTTCGTGAACTTTATATTGAGGAACTCGCATAGATCCTTTATTGTGTCCACATTTCTATGATTAAATACCTCATGAACCATGAATCCATTTCTGTGTTGTTTATTCTGTAACCCTACATATCTGATGGTTTTCCCCTGTGGCACTTGTTGTTTTGTAATTAACGTATGTTCGTTGTTCTTATTGGCTATGATACTTCCATCGTTCTGAAAAATAACCAGATCCACTTTCTCAAGAATATCCTTAACGCTTAATAATTTAACATCCAACGTAGGGGAATAGAATGCTGTGATCTCAATATCTCCAATATGTATCTTCCCTTGTCCGATAATCAGATGACGCATGTTCCCAGCATCAATAGCATACATGGGTTGCTTAAGTACTTCGTAATCAATAATCTTTGACGGGTCATTCATTATGGTTATATCTGCTCCAGAATCTACGACTATGGTTTCGTCAATTATTTCTAATCCTCGGACCACATTTTCCTCTACAGTTTTATTTCGATACAAAGGTTTAGTGCGTTTTATTGAATAGAAAAGTTTTCGATTTACGTGAATACCGATACCTGTTTCGTTAATGGATGGACACTCGTTAATAGTATGCCCTTTTTCCAAACAGTGAGAACATCTATCCATTTGCTGCAATGTTTTTCTAATGTCATTGATATTATCATACATCAACTGTTTAGGATTTTCTGTTTCCTCCTTAGTGACTTTCAAAACTTTGTAATCGTTACCTCTTTGTGGTTTGAAATCCAATAAATAAGTCAAATGCTCCTCATGGATGATTTGTCTTAATTGTAACCAAGTAAGCGTCGTTTCGTTCTTTGCCAAAGTTTCTTTCACCACTTTGATGATAACCTTTCGTAAACCGGAATCCTTGTAAGCAACTAGATCTTCAGCGACTTCTTTAAGAACATCAAAGTAATTAAAGTATTTATTTCTCAACGCGATGTATTGATCCATACCTTTAGAGATTGTATCCAGACTGATGTCAGTAGCAGATGTTTGTTGATAAAATTTAACTATTTCTTCCGCAGCCATCATAATAATCTCATCAGCTTTTTCAGCACGTTTCTCTAACAATACATCTACCAACTCTGCAAAACTTTTACATTTAGTGTATGTCTCTTCGTTAGGCAATTTGGTCGACATTTTTGCTAAAACTATGGTATCCACGAAAGCACGTTTGTTACCTGTTAAATTATGATCATCAGTATTCATTAACATAATAAGGTCCGGACACGCTTTGATTACATCCAACAAAACTGGAACGAACTCGTGAATCAATAGCTCCTCCTTCTGTTTCAACACATTTTCTTCGATATATTTCAATGTTCTCTCCCATTCTTTTTCTGTTTTAACTTTGTCTTCAGGAGCCAAAGAATTGTCAATAGGTGATTTGTCCAACTGTTGGAGAAGTAATGACACGTGAGTGAATTTACCACTGTTACCCTTGGATTCCTTTTTGATTGGTGTATTAGTGTCAGTGTTTCCCAACTCAGTCGATGAGCTGGTAGTAGTCGATGAATTGGTAGTGATAGGTTTTGTATCTTCTGCCATGGCGATTAATATACTTTACTTGGCGCGAGCTTTTGACTCTTAATCTTTTAATTGCTATACACTAAATTTGTATATTAAACGCCTAATTAAAATAAGTCTAAAAGTAAATAAATTTCGTCGAGAAAGATTTCTTTTATCCTCGACGAAATTACCAAAGTGCGGGTAACTTACACCCACGTTTCTTTTATATTTTCTATGGACGGCTCAACACTACCACATGGTGCGCAACGGTTATGGGTCATACAATGGTTGTGATAAGAACCCAGGATACCACAAGTAGTTTGGACGTTCTCACAGGCTCGTTTCTTAACAACCAAAATTTTATCAAATTCATACCACCCTACTCTCTGGGAAGCATACCTATCACCAGAAACAAGGCATAGGTTGGTGATGGAATCTTCTTGGTTTTTAAGAATTTCCCTGATCTTACTAGCCTGGAATTCAAAAGTTCCGGAAGGATAAACGCATAATGTGCGTAAAGTGTTCAAAGGCAATTGTTGTATCACTTCCGCAAGACCAGTTAATATACCTCTTATAGATAGGTACTTTACATGTTCTAATAATCCAAATAACCATTCAAAACGTGAAACAGAATTCATTACCGTAGGAAGTAGGCTTAGTTCGAAAGAGCTGAGCTCATCTAAGCCGAATACCTTCAAATCATCATGTCCAATATCGGATGTGGTAAGCTCCAACGATAGATTTGCAAGTTTAAGGTGTAAATCACTTAGTTTTAAGTGCTTGAAGGTATCTCTCGTAGCTCTCTGAAGAAGTAACCACTTTAATGATTTGCATTTTGAAAGAAATTTCAAGATATTAGAGCTTTCATATTCATGACAATCGATCGTTAGTTTTTGAACAGAAAAGCTAGTCCCACCTTCAAGCAGGAAATCTTTATTTATCGCCAACAGGTAATCACAGACCATAGAACTCAGAGGGTGATCTACCTGGAATTTGATTGCCGGGAATTTTGCTTTCATTCTAGAATAATCTTGTGTAGAATTAGATAAATCGTAAAATACAATCTTTTTGACTAGTTTGAATTCAGGTAAGCAACAAACTCGTTTGAATTGGTACATTCTATTCAAGACCGTGAAATTGACGAATAAATCCGTGTATAGGTGTTTGCTTAACAAAATTGTATCAACACGGTTATCCGTATAGTAATATAATTTTTCAAATTGTCTTTTGGCTCCCAATTTATGAAATCTAGAATTAACTCGTCTCATCAGAACGGTATCAAATTGGTTGAGATATCCAAATATTTCATGAAGTACTTCGTCTGATAGAGATAGAATCGAGCAAACTTCTGGTGAATCGAGCATAACATCGGATTCTAGTTCTTGGACCTTCAAGTGTTCTAATTCCACTTCTTCCACCTTCACCTCTTCAATTTCCGACTGTTCAACTTCCGCGTCTTCAACTTTCACGCCTGGATCCTCGACTCCTTCAACCTTTATTTCCTCATCTTGAACAGCAATAGGATCAAATCCGTTAAATTTCTCCATCGCATTACCAATTGTCACATCATTGCTCGCCTCTACAGCTTCATTTAGGACTTGATAGTTCGATAAATTGTTGTAAATTATTTCAGAAAGCTGAAGTTGGAATACGTCAATCAAATGTTCGATCTCCTCGTGCAATCCAATTACTTTTCGCACATAATCCTCGGTGCTCTCTAAAAGTGTGCTAGCTCCAGTGTTAATTATCAACGCTAAGACGAAAACTAGTTCAATAAGGAGACTCAAAGTTGTGAGAACAAGCAAGATTAAATTAAAAATAATGTATTTTACACCTTTCATTTTTTTTCTTATATTGAACTTCAAAATAAAGTAGTATCTAAAACATAGCTCTAAATGATTTGGCAAAATCCGAGCAGTTTAAATATTACAAGCGACCAAGAAAGGGATGCTCGCCCCTTACTCCTCCTTTGATTATTTGCTCCCTGACATAAATACATTATCCTGAAAAGCTTATCTATATTTTTCTCAAATGATATTAATGCTCGGTTATTCTGACCTTCACAATTCTCTTCAGCGAGCAACAAAGTAGGTATGAGATTATTTCTTGGCAGTACTAAGTAGTCCTTCTAAGAGATTATGATAATATATCTGAACATAAGTTTAATACCCATTCGCTAATTCTTTACAAATAGATTCAGAAGTATGCTTTATTGCTTTCCTCACGATAAACTATTCAACTATTCTCCCATTTATCATTGTTTTACATACTCGTATAATTGCAGTACATGGTATTAATTGAAATTTAATATAGAGGTTGAGTTTGTTAGGTATAGTGTGAAATTCCAAAGTACTAATGAACTCTCCATTTGTTTATATTTAACTATATACCAATTATATAGGTGGTAAACTTTCACGAACAACGTAATTTATATTTCATCCAATTCTCCATTCACTATGGAAAATATGATGACAAGCGTTTGCTAAAATCACACCAAACTTTGATATCGCCGTAGGCGACGGGTTCGAAGCCTTTCTACAAACCGCTGCAAGAGTAACCATATATTCTTTATTCTTTTGTTCAACTTTCTTTCTCGGTTCAGTATTGTCTTGTTTGATTAAAATAACTCCATCCATACAAACGGGACAAATTGATTTGCGTTGTAGTATGTCATCCGTTTAATCTCGGCTATATCAGCACCATCATGTTCATCTTGTGGACTTTATACTTGATAAGATACCATTTGCTGCTTCCAAATCCTTAATTGAGGCTTAGCTACGGCACCGCTTAAGCAGCAAGAAGTTTTTATTAATAGCCACTTATACAACATAGTATTTGTTTCCTGCTGCGTTTCCACAATCCTTAATTTGAATTAAAAGATTCAATTAATGCCTAAATATTTTATATCCCCGTTTCCACCTCTGTCAACGACATAAAACTTATGATTACGTTTGACGTTCATTAAATTACTATACCTTTTTAGCACTTCATAGAGGTAATTAATTTTACCTGAATCAGCACAGCTAATATTTCCACCACAATGATTATGAGTTTCACAATGTTCGTGCTTATAACGAAGGTTTCGACATCTAATATTACAGATTTGACAATCTTGTTTATGAGAAATCTTGTCAAATTCATATAACCCTGCGTGCTCGAAGTCAGGGTTGCAAACAGACACAAGACCCAAGTTAATTATGGAATTTTGTTGATTTATAAGAATTTTCCGAATGCTATTAGCCAGGAATTCATAATCACCCGAATCATAAACACATAGCGTAAGTAAAGTATTTAAGGGTAGTTGCTGTATAGTTGCCGCAATTCCATCTAAATTCGCTTTTATTGAGACGTGTTTTACACTTAGCAATGATCCAAATAACCATTCTAATCGCAGGACATAGTTATCATGTTGATTGCTTAGACTTAATTCGAAAGCTTTAATCCCAGTTAAGTTGAAAATCTTCAAATCATCAGGCTCAATAGTTGTCGTCCTAAGCTCCAACAATAACTGCCTAATATTAAGTCGTAAGTCACTATTTTGAAAGTTATTGAAGGTGTCCTTCTTCGCCCTCTTAAGCAGTAACCATTCCAATGATTTGAATTTTGCAATTATTTCTAACATGTCTCGGTTATAATAATAGCAGTCTATCGTTAGCTTTTGAACTGAAATGTTGTCATCGTTTCCGACGACGGAATAGTTGTCTATGGCCAACAGATAATTACTATCAAGCCATGTTTTACAAGTTGGAGGGTAATCCACTTGAAGGTTAAGCTCGGGAAATTTTGATCTGATCTGTGAATAGTCAGAGTTATTTAAATCATAAAACACAATCTTCTTGACTAGTTTGAATTCAGGTAAGCTACAAATTCTTTTTAATTGATACAACTTATTCAAGACAGTGTAATTAATAAATAAATCAGTGTATAAATATTTGCTTAATATAATGGTATTTTCACGATTATCCGTATAGTAATATAATTTTTCAAATAGTCTTTTGGTTCCCAATTGATGAAATCTGGAATTAACTTTCCTAACCAGAACAATATCAAATTGATTAAGATAGTCAAATACTTGGTGAAGCACTTCATCTGATAAAGATAAAATTGTGTAAACCTCTGCTGGATTAGAGATGCCATCGGGTTCTAGTTCTTGAAACTTCCCCCTGGATACTTCCATTTCCTTAACTTCCGCTTCTTCAACTTTCATTTCTTCAACTTCGGCACGTAGTAAATCACATCTATTCAGTTCGATCACTTTATTCACTAGGGGCTCGTCAGGATTCGACTCTAAAATTTCATTTCTGACTGACAAATTGTGGTATACAGAAATCTCAAGTTGGAATATGACAATGAAATGTTCAATTTCTTCATATAATTCAATTATTTTCCCCACGCAATCGTCGACACTTTCTAAAAGGATGCTCAATCCAGTGTCAATGATCAACGTCAAAAGAAAAATAAATTGAACAAGGAGGCTCAATGCTCTAAGGGCATGCCAGAGTGAATTAAAAATAATATATTTTACACTTTTCATTTTCGGTTATATTTATCTGTAAAGAACCACTCTTATCCCATAAACCCCAGCTGTATATAATATGGTCAAACACGAGCTGTTTAAATATCTCAAATATCTAAATACTGGGGAAAGGGATGCTGACTCCCTTACTCCTTTTTCTATTGTTTCCCTGGCATAAAACTATTATCCTGAAAGCCTTATCTCTATTTTTCCCAAATTCTCGGTTATTCTGACCTTCGCAGTTCTCTTGAGGGAGCAACAAAGTAGGTATGAAATTAGACACTTCTTGACAGTATTCAGTGTAAGTATTTGATTACTCCTACTACGAGATCTTGATAATATATTTGAACATGACTTAAATACCCATTCGCTAATTCTTTACAAATAGATTCAGAAGTATGCTTCATTGCTTTCCTCACTTATGTTTCGATAAACTATTCATCTCTTTTCTCATTTATCATTGTTTTACATACTCGTGTAATTGCAGTACAACGCATTAATTTTTAGAGTATTGACAATTTAATATAGAAGTCGAGCTTGTTCGTATTAAAGGCATAGTGAGAAATTCCAAACAAAATTTTTCCGGTTTACAACTTATTCTCAGTAATGAGACACTGAGTGTGACTTTCACGTAATAGATTAACCTCATTACTAATGAACTCACCATTTGTTTATATTTAACTTAAACTCTTGATACTATATACCGATTATATAGGTGGTAAACTTTCACGACAAATTGGACAACGTAATTTATATTTCATCCAATTCTCCAAACATTCACTATGGAAAATATGATGACAAGGAGTAACCATATATTCTTTATTCATTTGTTCAATCTTCTTTCTCGCTTCAGTGTTATCTTGTTTGATCAAAATAGGCAATGTAACTTCATTCATACAAACGGGACAGCTTGATTTGCATTGTACTATATCGTCATCACTTTCCTCATTCTGAGGTTTTATATTTGATAAAATATCACTTGCAAAACCAGATTCCAAATCTTTAAGTGATAGAATTTGTTGATAATCATATGCTTGTGGTAACCATTTTTCATTTATCCAAAACCTAGGTCCAAGACTATTTTGTAATATTAATAATCCAATCTGAAATGCTACCCAGAGAGTCACCACAGTTGCTAAATTACCATCAAATCTATGTCTTAAAGGATTACCCTCGTATAAGCAAACATAATAAATTGGAGTTAATCTGATAATACTACTTCCAAAAACAAATTCCCAACCAAACGATTTCCGTCTATTTTTCATTGTATTACGGAAAAATTGAGGCAACCAGTAGGAATTAATAAATATTAATCCAATATATTCAAATATCTTTCGATATAATAATCTCCATAAGACTGCATTGAATATGAAAAACATGGCTATTATACTTAGGGTAATACCAATTCCAAAAATTGAATTTGAAAACCCACCTGATTGCCATTCTGTATTTGTTGGAGGGACTTGATTTTCTTGAGCAGGAGGAGCAGTGGGGGGAGGGTTGGCAATTGGCAATATTGGTCCAGTTTCATTCTCGGCGGCAGGTACACTCAGGGGACCATTTACACCACCTCTTAATATTTCCCACCATGAAGCTCCTTCTTCGTTAGCTTGGGTCATCAAGACAGAAACCATAAATCTCATTTCAAAAATACAACACATAATAAATGTCATTACTGTTATAGCAATCATAATTAAAAATAATTCCTCGCTTACAGAAGCAACGAAAAAGAAAATTAATGTTAATGTAGAATCTTCAAATCCTAAAATAAATAATGAAGTACTTGAAATTAATGATAATTGACCTGGGGTTCTTGAATATTTCATTTGTCTCAAGAACAAAGTTAATTGACAAAAAACTAATATTAACAATCCTACCAACGCAGCTCTTAATTGTCGAGTCAAGATTTCATTTCTAAGACCTGAAAATTTAGTGTTTGGTTTATTTGTTAATAGAATTCCACAATCAGGAGAATAAACAAGAAATTCCTTAACCTGGATTTCAGGAAGCTCTTTCGGTATGGGTCTCCCAGCTGGTTTCTTCAATTCTTGGTCGATTCTTCGAAGTTCTTCTACATTATATTGAGTTTTCTCAAATTGAATAAATGAAATATATTCACATTGCTCTTGAGCCCGCACAATTGAACTATGAACATCGTCCATTAAGATATCTTTTTCAATATTAGTTATATTTTTAAATTGACTCATTAATTTATTGGCAATTTCAAAATTTTCTTTATTTAAAGTTAAATGACTTAATCCAAAATCTCCGGAAAATTTAGCACTATTCGTAACACCAACCATAGCACCGAGTTTTTGGAAATATATTCCACGTAATACGAATCCATGATCTTCAATTTCAGGGTAATCCTTTAGATTTATATTTATCCTGGTTACAATTGCATCATCGATTTTATCTGTTGTTTCATTATAGATAAATTTTGAAAATTGGGGATCTTGAAAATTATAGTCAAATCCACTTAAGTGCATCCTTATAACACCATTATCCTTGGTAATATTACCTACTCTATTAACAGGTTTTTCAAAATAGTCACTTTGATCTTTTTTAGGTTCATTGTTGTTATTGTCGTCGGTATTCCCATCATTTACTGGAGTATATGACCTATAATAATCCTTCAAATATTGAGGAATATTTAAATACATTGGTTTAATTTTGGTATTTTTCACACTCCTAAACTCACCATCGGCTCTACCTGATATATTCAACAAATAACTATTTCCCAATTGGTCATCTACTCTATCCTGCCCCCAAAACAGTCGTACTCGTTCACTGACTACATCAGGTAGTATTGAATATTTTTCACTCTCACTCCACTTCAATTTATCATCAAACTTATGTATAGGCCAATCCTTAATATCTTTACCCAGGATATAATCATCATACGATAGTTGGAACCCTGTAATGTTTCCATATCCTGATGTAAAACTAGAATTGAACATTGTATGTTTAGCTGTAAGGAATTGATTTTGATAAGCAGTTAGAGTCTCTCGCTCATTTGAAGATTGTGGTTGCTGATTAGCCGTGGGTAGTAATATGAAGATAATAAACATCATTATGAGAAAGATAACGTTCTGCCTATCCACTGCCATGTTCGTCTATTATTTATGTGGAGGTTGATTGTGGTGGCAATCTAACCCGATATATTTATTTTTTTTTGTGTTCAAGTACATACAGAGGGGTGAGAGAGGGTGATATAATAAACATAAATCATATACTTTGAATATAAACATACGAGGTATTAAGAAAGGCAAGCAAAAAAAACTATTAAAAGATAAATAACGTAATCTAGATCATCATACAAGCACCAAAACTAAAGGAAGTAAACCAACCCATAAACTTCTGCTATTGATGTGACTACCAGAACTTTCAAATTCAAAGACTGGTGATGAAGGGACAGCAGTCGGCACTACTGGTTGAGGTACAGGAGCTATTGGTTGAGGTACAGGAGCTATTGGTTGAGGACCAGGAGGCGATACAATAGTAGTTCCAGTCATAACAGGGCCACCCTCTTCCTCGTCATCACAATCTTCTTCCCACTCACCATCAATCCAAACTGTTTCAGTAGCCACAACAGTGACTGTTGTAGTAGTACTTGTATCATCCAAGGTAATAACACTCTCATAACATGTTGTAAAGGTATAAACAGAGCTCTCCTCTTCTTCGCAATCATCCTCGTCAACAGTGTGAAGTACTTCTGTTGTAAATGTCTGCTCCAGAGCACAGTATGTAACGGTAATAGTTTCAACTAAGTAAGTTGTTGTGGTGAAAGCATTAGTCTCATCATCATCGTCACAATCATCTGTTGGATCTACTGGGTCTACTGGGTCAGTTGGATCTTCGGTTTCACAATCTTCATCATCAGTAGTGTTGGGTGGATCTGTTGGATCTGTTGGATCTTCAGTTTCACAATCTTCATCATCAGTAGTGTTGGGTGGGTCTGTTGGATCTACTGGATCTACTGGATCTGTTGGATCTTCAGTTTCACAATCTTCATCATCAGTAGTGTTGGGAGGGTCGGTTGGATCTACTGGGTCTACTGGATCTGTTGGATCTTCGGTTTCACAATCTTCATCATCAGTAGTGTTGGGTGGGTCAGTTGGATCTACTGGATCTACTGGGTCAGTTGGATCTTCAGTTTCACAATCTTCATCATCAGTAGTGTTGGCTACTGGATCTACTGGATCTGTTGGGTCAGTTGGGTCTTCAGTTTCACAATCCTCATCGTCATCAGTTGTGTTGGGTGGGTCTGTTGGATCTACTGGATCTACTGGGTCTGTTGGATCTTCAGTTTCACAATCCTCCTCGTCATCGGTTGGATCTACTGGATCTACTGGGTCGGTTGGATCTTCGGTTTCACAATCTTCATCATCAGTAGTGTTGGGTGGGTCTGTTGGATCTACTGGATCTACTGGATCTGTTGGATCTTCAGTTTCACAATCTTCATCATCAGTAGTGTTGGGAGGGTCTGTTGGGTCTGTTGGGTCTGTTGGATCTACTGGATCTACTGGGTCAGTTGGGTCTTCAGTTTCACAATCCTCCTCGTCATCGGTTGGATCTACTGGATCTACTGGGTCGGTTGTCTTCAGTTTCACAATCCTCCTCGTCATCGGTTGGATCTACTGGATCTACTGGGTCGGTTGTATCTGTTGGATCTGTTCCGTCAATTGGGATAACTGGATCAGTAGTTGGATCAGTTGGATCTTCCGTTTCACAATCTTCATCATCATCATCATCGTCATCCAGGCTAGTTGTAGAAGCAATTGTTTCTTGAGTTTCGGAATCCGAAGAGGATGAAGCTTTTGTTGTTGACGTAGTTGATGACAGTTTGGGGAGTGGAGTTGAACTGGAACTGGAAGAAGTTGTTGAGGGAACTGTGGACAAAGTAGAGGATGTAGACGAAGGCTGAGTGGTTTCTTCCTCTTCACAGTCTTCTTCTTCATCATCATCATCATAATCATCATCTGTTTCTTGTACATCGTCGGTAGTAGTTGATTCGACATTACTCTTTTTGCCACCTAAGCCAAAACCAAAAAATCCAGATATTTCAGCACCAGCGGAAGCTGCTGCTCCTAAATCATTACCACCAGCAGATATTTGACCTGAACCCCCGGCGGAACCACCAGCAGAAGCTGCTGCTCCTAAACCATTACCACCAGCAGATATTTGACCTGAACCCCCGGCGGAACCACCAGCAGAAGCTGCTACTCCAGAACCATTGTCACCCGCAGATATTTGACCTGAACCACCAACAGATGCACCAACAGATGCTGCTGCACCTGAATCATTGTCACCTAAAGATAGTTTAGCTGAAGCACCTGCTGATGCACCCGCTGATGCTGCTGTACCTGCATCATTGTCACCAGAAGATAGTTGACCTGAAGCACCAGCCCCTGCTTCTACTCCTACAATATTTTTGTCATCGGCAGATAGTTGAAGTGATGCCCCAACCGAACCACCTGCCGAACCTTTAGATTGAAATCCACTGAACAAATCACTCAAGAAAGATCTTTTCTGGATATCATTATTTACTTCATTGGGTACCTCTGCCATTATACTAGTAACAATCATTGACATCATAGCCAAATTGGCTACTGATACGATTCTCATTTTTCAAGTTTGAATGAGTAAAACGAGTGGAATGGATTATCTTTTTTGCCAAAAGCTTGTTGTAAACCAAATTTTTACAGTGTGGATTCCTCGATATATATTAATAGCTAACATATTTCGTAAATTACTAAACTGCACAATGGGTGCAAAAATCTTCACCTGTTTCGGGAAAATATGGGTAAATTTTTTTCTTAATTGGGAAAAAAGTGCGGAAGTTAAAAATCGAAAATGTCACCAAATCGGGAAATTCTAGGGTCCTTATTAGAAAACCGGTTTAGTTTAGGGACATATTGTTTTCTTTTTTCGATACTATTTCGTTTGACGAAGAATCACGAGTAATAAATAGAAAGAGAATTCGGTAATTCTCATTCTAAATATAGTTATACATAAAAGTAGTAATCCCTGGAGCTGTTGCCTTGTTTGTCTTTTTTCAAATTGCGGAGATGTGTTTTGCTGAAATCCAATCAAATTGAATCACGTGCATCTTACTAAAACAAACGAAATAACAGAAATAACTGTTGAAAAATTACTTAGTAGATATAAATTCGTAGTATATTAGCTCACCCCGCATGCGTTCAACAGCAATTAGATTAGTTAAACAACGTCGTCCAACAAGAAACGAATCTCCGTTACTTCCACCCTTAGTATTATACAAGGGTATATTACGAGCACATATTCATAAATTGCCCAAAGATTTAAGATCATTAGGTGATCATTATGTCAAGGATGAATTTAAAGCCCATAAAAATATAGACAATCCTTTACATATAGTTGCATTCTTGACTCAATGGCAAGATTATTTAAGGCAAATTGATCATGGTGCTTGGTTACATAATAAATTAAAACTGGAAGAATTAGAAAAAATGTCTCCTGAACAAGTCGGGCAACTTTATGAATTAATGAAAGCGGCGAAAAGAATTGGAGAGGACGAAGAACAAGAGTAATAATTTTGTATATATAATTATAGTTTTAAGATAAAACTTAACTAACAATAATATCTATAATCCTTTACCGTAATTTCCTGAAGTGAAAAAGTCCATAATGATTTTCACAATTTCTTCCAAGGCCTCTAACCAAGTCTTTAACTGTTGTTCAACTTTATCTTGATCAGCTCCTAACTTGGCAAAGAAATCTTTTCTATAAGGACATGCTTTCATAGCTAATCTAAAGATTGGTTTAACCAACATACCGTGAAATTGGGCTAATGTTTTACCATAAGCATCAGTGAATGTAGTGGTCATTTCCTTAGTTGGATTATCAACTGTTTCTCTCATTGCTTGAGCTGTGAATTGTAATCCACGACATAACCATAAAAGACCTTGAGTAGAAGTTTTAGATTTAGTATTAGCTTCAGATAAGATTAAATCTTGTAAACTACCAGTATTGGCAGGATCAGCTAATAATTTAGCACGGACTTTGGTGACATTACCAGTCATATCATTTTGAACCACAGAAAATGCTGAAGAACCTAAAAGATCGAATAGTTTAATTAATGATTCTGAAGCAACTAAGAAGTCGGCAGTGTCGATTTTACCATCCGTTACCTTAACGTCGGTAAACGACAATTTCATTTCATCAAAGAAGGTGGACATTTTTCTATATCTATGTGTGTATATGTGTATATTGGTAGAAGAAGTGTGCGTGTGTTAAAATCTGATTTCGTTGAAATTTTCGTTTGTTTTGCTGGTAACTTTAAAGATCGCGTAATTATGAGACAACGTTTAAAAAAATCGCAGACAAACGACAAGCGAGCTTTAAATTAGAATGTAACGTTACTGAAAAGTATATAATTGAAGTCTTTATATATTTATTTACCATTCTAAATTAGTGGCCCATTTTACTGATTTTGTTGTAGGTTGCTGATTACGAGATATGTCTGTATGGTGTGTTACTGTTTTTGAACTAGTACTAGGTTGTTGAATATTGTCTATGTTTTGACTAACGACTTTGACCCCTTCACTATGAGCATTCAGTATTGGATTATGATTTTTCTCCTTATATTCTTGAAATTCTGATTCGTTATAAAATCCACTTCGTTCATATACTTGAGTTTTTTTACTTGTTTTCAGGGTCAGTTTATTATTAATCATTCTAATTATCGCCATTTTTTTATTAACATTATCTTCATTAGTTGGAATTTGAACAATTTCGGTTTCGGTTTCAGGAAATGGGAATCCTTGACAATTTCCTGAATTTAATTCAGTACCAAATTTAGTCGCTTCATTAATTAATCCCGACAGTGATTCAATCAAGAATGCTGGACCTTGATTTTTAAACAGTGACTTACTAGGAACTATTCCAGTATTAGGTGAACAAATTCTTTTAGGAGATTTTCCTAGTACAGTATTTCGTAATATAAATGATTCAAATTTTTTTGCCTTTGTTGTATTTGAATGTATGGGTTTTAGAATAGGTATTCCCTTTGGACTTCTATATATGCTAGGTTTGTTTATGCTATTGGATCCAGTTTTTTTCACTTTTAAAGGTTCAGGATATAGACCTTGATTTTCCTTATTTTCATCATTTTGTTTAAAAGGTGGTCGTAAATAATTATCTATATGAGAATCTATGTTTTCATTGTTTTCCACATTGAACTGTTGTCTGGTCCCTATGTTTCCTCGATAGAATCCTACTCTGACAACATCATCTAATTCATAATCTTCTTGTTCCAATTGCTTTTGTTTTTCATGATTTATATTTTGCATCATTTTCTGAACTTTATCATTCTTTAATGCTGAAGTGCCAAACAAGAAATCATGGGCATTGAAAGGGTGTTTGTTATTGTCTCTAGATTTCAAAGTTGAAGTCCAACTTTCTTTATTTGTAATTTGAAATAATTCATTTGTTATTTGGTTGTGGTGGGAAGTGTCTGGAGGTAGTGATATTCTCATATTGTAAGATGATGTAGGTTGTATAATATTGTTGGAGTCTATGCCTACTTCAGAAGTTGTGTCTTGTGAGTCTTCTTGTATTAATTCAGAATAGTCAATCTGAAATTCGTCTATAGGAATCACAGTATCTCTCGACATTGTTTCGAGTTGCATGGTGGTATGAATAAGTAGAATTGGTGGTTGATTGTTAAAAGAAAAAGTATGCGTATATTTTGCAAAAGTTGTTTTAGTTATATGCTGCTATTTTTTCATCTCTTGTTTACTTAAGGCTGATATATAATCCAGGTTGTAAAGGATTTAATTTATGGCATTGTATTGTGAAATTATTGTTTACAAAAATTCCCAAAAGGGAAAACTTACTACTGAGAAGATATTTTCTAACACCCTTTAATTTGAAGAGTAGTAAAGCTATCCTAGTAAAGACGCTTTACTACAGTATAACTGGTAGATAAGTTTATCGTCTGCACATGAGTGTATTCTGGATCTGGCCACTTTCTTAGATCTTCTTCGCTCTACTACGCATCTACACAATTACACTGTTCTTCATTTCAATATGAAAATTGAAACTTGTTAGGAAAGAAAAAAAGTCTCTAAATTTTAAACTCAAATCTTCAGGATTAACCTAACCAACCTAAAATAATGAGACCACCCCCAAGATCAATAGAAGAATATTTATATCGTCTACTAATAGATTCACCTGGTTTTAATAATTGGGTTAGAAAAGTCCATGCAAAAATCAATAGAATTCAATATCAAGATTTCCCCAATGCTAATAAAGTTAAAGAATTTGATGTTCATACTTATAAACCAACAACTTGGCACAAAGTTAATGCATTTAGAATTATTTGGTTAGATGAAATGAAACGAAATTTTAAATTTTGGTGAGCATGGATTTGCCATTTGCATACCAAACTTGACAATGGCTTAGTGAGCAGATGTGTTTTTTGTAGTTAACAGACTACTTCATTGGATTGCCTGACGAAAACATAATCTTATAAGTTGGGGAACTAGAGGCATATGTCAGAACGCTTGACCAGTATGACTTAACAATCACAAAGGATATACGTCTGCAATTATATAGGGCATATGCTTCAAAGAGAATACGGGTATATGTGTAGTTACATGTATATATTAATACTATATAGAGAGATATTACCTGAATACACTATTTGGTTTGCCCAATTTCAGTTTACTAATCATTGAAACGTCATCTTGAGTAGCCATAATAACTTCATTGTTACTTCCAAATTTGAAATTATCCGCCACAATATTTTGACTAAATTTACGAATAAGATAAGGATCAGGATCATTACGTAACACTTTATTCATTGACCAAGTAATTAAATAATTGCCCAACCCTACAACAATACTCATTTCCTTGGAATCTAAACCGGTATTGAAATATGCTGGAGTAAATTTCAATTGTTTCCCTCCATTCTCTCTAGTTATAAGAGCTTCATGTTGTGGCTTAAGCATTAATCTTCTTGGAAGTGGTTTTTTATCTTTATCAAAGTAATGCGTAAACCCAAGCTTACCTTCATTCTTTTGACCTGAACCAATTTTCAAATCACTTAATAATAAATAATTATCACATGTGGTTAACAACCATCTTCCATCTTTGGAAACATCTAATCCTACTGTTGAATCTCCAAATGAGGGTAATGCAGTCTTGGCATTCACTCCTAATCTATCATAAAGTCTAATGTCTCCCTTACCACTACCCAAGGCAATATATCCATTTCCAGTGGTTGCCAAAGTCGTAAAATCGTTATTCTTGGTTTTATATTGTTTATAAGTTTTATCATTGACTAATTTATTTCCAGGTAATCTAGGATCAATAGTAAATAATCCGTTGGAAGAAACACCTATAATCGTTTGTTCATCGGTTAATTGAGCAAATTTACTCTTGGGTGCATATGAGACTATAGGAACATCATTTGAAACTTTCCATTCTTCAATAACTTTCCCTCTAGTTAAATCCATTTTATATAATGTCTTATCATTAAATTTTGAGTTTGACATAATCATATGTTGATCTTGTTGATGTAATAGCAACTTGTCGGGATTGAATTTTTTACCCTTTAAATCAGACACATTTGAAATAGCGGTTTGGAAATATAATTTCTCATCTCCTTCATTATATACCCCTAAATTGTCTCCTTTAACTACGTATGAGCGTCCTTTACTTAAACCAACTGCTAAATCGGTATTCTTGTCCTTGGAGTTTTTCCAGTTTCTTTCATAATCGTCTTCATCATCCACGCTTTCATACTGGCCTATAATTTTCCTCCTTTCAAAGTCTTCTGCGCTTTCATATTCCTCTTCACTTTCATCAACAAATAACTCCTTCTTGTCTTCCGCAGTTAAATCACCAGCTTCATCCACTCCTAATTCAGAAAATGCATTAATAAAATAATCTTGTTCAGCTCGTTCGCCCCATTTTTTCTTATTTAAACTTTCATACATTAATCCCAAGAAAATTCTTTGAAATTCAGATAAGTCGTTAAAATTAGGGAATTTAATTAACCAAGAATATCCTGAAATTTCACCAGTGCTATTAAATGTATAATTGTTGAAAATAAATGATAAATGCTGATAGTTAAAAGTAGGACTCATACTTCTATTCAAAGTAACATTAATTCTAATTTTTTTGCTGGGATCTAAACTATGAATAAATAAAGTATTTTCAAAAGTTCCAAGACCAATTAATTTTATTTCAACATTGGGAGTTTCTAATTTAGAAATAAATGTTTCTATGGATGGATCATATAAATGTAAACCAATGTTCGTACTGACATATTCAATCTTTCCCTGTGGTTCAGAAGCACTAGAATAATGTAAATCGTCATTAGATTGTTCCTTTTCCTTACTTTCATACTTAACTATCCTGCTGTGGTCTTCTTGATTCTCTCTACCTGCAAAATATACTTCATCAAGCTCATCTTCGTCTTCCTCGTCGTCTTCTTCTTCTTCATCTTCATCTTCATAACCTCCATCCTCTTGTAAATCTTCCAAACCTAAAGAGTCCAGTTTTGGATGATAAACAAATTCTTTCAAATCTTCCAAATTATTAATTCTTAAACTACTAGTTCTATATTTGTTCTCGTACAAGCATTTATAAATGGTAAACATAAAAGAATCAACATCATTAAACCTAACATCTTCATCAATAATAAACTCAAACTTATCCCCCAAATCACCATTCAAATCCTTCCATACAATAGCCTTACTACCGTTCGTTTTTTGATAAATGTAAATGTTTAAATCTTGTTCAAGGGGGAAGACCCATTCATCTTTTGAATTGTGAATATCTTTTCTAGAATTTGTAGATTCATCATCATCGTCTCCTTCAGAGGCTGAGTTACCAGTAGCATCCAATTCACCTTCTTGATAGACTCGATTAATAAACAATTGGTAATAGAATGGAGTTGTGGTTTGTTTAATCGAGGCAAATGCATCATTGTAAAGACATTCAATTGAACCCTTGGGAGATTGTTTGGAACGCGTTAAATAAAGCTTACCTGACGGAATCAGAGCTACTTCATCGGTAGGCGTAGCACCAATGAATTTCCTAATAAAGTTCATACGTTACTTTGATTGATTAGCTTGTGACTATGCTGTCCCCTTTTTGATAAGTCGAGAGGGTAAAACCAAAATAAATAAAAAGGATCAGTTAAAAAAAAAAGTTTGTATGCAGGATGCTGGCGGTGGGTCTTTTTTAAGCGAAATGAGTATTTAAGACAAGTCAAGACAAGTAGTACAGGGTGAGCTACATCCGAGGCAAACAACATTAACTTTAAGGTTTCCCTTGGTCATCACCAACTGTAATTAAATGTTGAAAATGTTTGATTTTCAATAAGTTCTCATTTTTCTTCTAATTTCGTACATATTTTGTTATAATCTGAGAGAATTGGAGAATATAAATAGGTAACCAAGAACTGATAAGCATAAATCGGGTAATGGACAGCAGTCAAATGACTTCTCATGTAATGTGGGGTATAGGTCGAGGGGAAGTGATTTCGCAGCCAAGGTTATTCTAAAAATTGGTCATTTACTTTTTGTTTATTACATGAGCTGCATGAACTCACTTCAACTAAAAAAGAATCTCGCGATTACTTGAAATAAAGTTTAAATGTAATTTTGGTTATTATAATTACAGGTACAAAAAACTACAGGTATGGCTTGTAGATGGGGTTTGAAGCGTGGTGTTCAACCGTCGTATATAACAGATTCTGTTTTCTTTTTAGCCTTCCAAACAAAGAGATATTCCGATAATTAACAATTCATCTATAATTAGAAATCTGAGGTGACTTCTGCAATATATGCAAACAAAGAGATCATGCAAGAGATTAGACAATCATGGATTTCCTTCACGAATAAGAGTTGGAGTGAGGCGGTTGCTCGGATTCTTCTTTTCTTTTTCGGTTTTCTCTTATTGTTGCTTTTTTCTCCGCCACTGGCTGCAATTTAAAATTTTTTCTAATGTGTTGTACCGACCACTTTACCGAGATTGATTTTCTGCTGCAATTCTACTAAAATTTACATCCATTCTTCAACTTTACCAAATGTTGTATTCCCCCGAACATAAAAAAATTTACTGGGGCACAAACATTCCGAGACATATTAAAGTTAACCTGTTACTCCGTAGTTTGCTAAGTAGTATCTGCCCGGAATAATATTTTTGAAACTAGGTCATCTAAAATAATTTTTTTAATGTGGTTCCAGAACTGTTTTCTGACATGCTGTCGATGATTTAAATAGGGTTGGATTTCCGGCCCATGTCAGTAAAATCTCTCTTCTTCTCCTTTCCTCCAACTTTCTCAATATTAATAGACTTGGTTATCAAACCGAATTAACATTTACACACATAACACATAACAAACATGGACTCTTATAGTAACGTTGTTCCTAACTTTAGATTAGATGGCAGATTAGCTATTCTTACAGGTGGATCCGGAGGTTTAGCTTCAGTTGTTGCTCGAGCATTAGTTGCACAAGGAGCCGAAGTTGCATTGGTTGATATTAATTTGGAACGTACTCAACAAGCAGCCAAGGAAATCTTAACTTGGGCTAAAGAAACCCTTAAAGGTCAACACGACTCACCTATTGGTCAAGTTTCCGCATGGTCGTGTAATATTGCTGATGCTGAATCAGTTGATGCTACTTTTGCTGCTATAAATGAACATCATGGTAAAATATCAGACTTATTGATTAATTCTGCTGGTTATGCTGAAAACTTCCCTGCTGAAGAATATCCTGCTAAAAATGCTGAAAATATAATGAAAGTTAATGGATTAGGTTCGTTTTATGTATCACAATCATTTGCCCGTCCTTTAATTGCAAATAAATTAAGAGGTTCCATTATTTTAATTGGATCAATGTCCGGTACTATTGTTAATGATCCCCAACCTCAATGTATGTATAATATGTCAAAAGCAGGTGTTATTCATTTAGCTAGAAGTTTAGCTTGTGAATGGGCAAAATATAACATTCGTGTCAATACTCTATCTCCAGGTTATATTTTAACTCCATTAACTAGAAATGTAATTAGTGGACACACAGAAATGAAGGATGCTTGGGAATCTAAAATTCCAATGAAGAGAATGGCTGAACCTAAAGAATTTGTTGGCTCTATTTTATATTTAGCTAGTGAGTCTGCTTCTTCTTATACTACTGGTCATAATTTAGTTGCTGATGGTGGATATGAATGTTGGTAAAGAAAAAGCAAGCGTTTTTTTTAGTTATTTGTTTTAATAGAACTTGGAATACGGTATAGAATTTAATTAATATAGTTTTTTCAATTATCACACCCCGTAAATATTCTGAACATCTCTCTACTAGCCAGCGTAAACGTGGTCCAACTGATACAAGTTGTCAGGACGAACCAAATCCTTCTCTTGACGAATGTTTGCGAAAGAACAGGATATCTATATCGTCAATGATTAGTCTATCATTGTTTCATGAAATATTTTTGATAAGTAATTTTTTTTGCAATCGTAACTACTTTTATCGAAAACCGTCAAAATATTTTTGCCGACTCGATTATTCAATGTTTACTTCATTAAACAATACTACCATATTGTATAATATATGATTTGATAATACGACTTCTAAAAATAACTATCACGTAACCGTATAATAATATCAACTTATCACTCGGCCATCAGTTGGTAAGGCACAAAAAAAATTTTCTTTTGTCTAAAATCTGGCAGTTTTCCCGATTTGTTGATCTCATAACCTAAAAGGGTAGGTACCCTTCCTAAAAAGGCGGAAAAATATTTTTTTCCAATTTTAGCGCACGATGCCAGCACTAAATAATAAATTAATTTCTTTTTAATTAAGACATCTTTTCTTTTCGCAATGACACAATAAAAATAGTTAAATACACAGTGAATTTTGCCAGCATTTATGGGTTGACAAAAAAAACTATATAAACCAGCATTGGCCCCTTTTCCCAAAAAGTTCATTTGATAATTTTCTTCTTTAACAAACTAAATACACACATTCGCTTAATAAAATGCAATTCTCCAAGGTCATCGTTCCATCTGCTTTTATCGCTGCTGCTGCTGCCGGTAATGTTACTGTCACCACCGAAGTTGTTGTCACTGACTTCACCACTTACTGTCCATTGGCCACCACCCTTGTTGTTAACAACAAGACCATCACCGTTACTGAAGCTACTACTTTAACCATCACTGGTCCATGTACTTTACCAACCACTTACGTTACTTCTGCTGCTCCAACTGCTGCTCCATCTAACGTTACCACCATTGAAAATGGTGCTGGTAAGGTTGCTGCTGGTGCCGTTGCCGGTTTCGCTGCTATTGCTGCTGTTCTCTTATAAGCTTAAGAGTTAATTATATATATATACAAATTGTTTTTATTTCTTAGGTTATATATTTGGTTGATCCATTAATAGATATAGAGTTACATTTAGTCGAAACTTGTAGAGCTAATTTTAATCTGGAAGCGATGTGGGGTTCTCTAGATCCTAATTTTAACACATTTTAAGGAGTAATATCTTGTGTAGTCTACATTCCGTAGTGTCTCTGTAGCAACATGAGAATATTGTCCAGTGAAAATTTTTTTAATTGTCTGTCAGATTATTTCGTAAAATTATTATTCGCGAATGCAAACAATAAAATATTTTTAGTTTCCTAATTAGGCGAAACCCTAAATTGATATCGTGTGTACCACCACACACATGTTGTCTGTTCACACACACAGGGTTTACACAGTTTTTTAAATATCTTTTAACATTAATCCTATAAACAATTTACTCACACCTTTTTATATAATAAAATATATGCATTTTTAATATCATCACAACCATCATTTTGTACATCATCATTTTTAATCTGTTTAAAATTTGCATCATCAATTCTCCACCATTGTAAATCATCTGACTTGAAAACATCAGTAGTATAATGACCAGCATCGGCTGAACTACCATGGTGATACACAACTGAACTTAATCTATATTTGATTTCTCTATTTGCCGTGTTTGTTAACACATCTTTAGGTATTATTAAATCATGATTATAATCTATTCGCTTTTTCAATTTCGATATGGAAACATCTTGATTTGAATAACTAAATCTCTTTAAATGGATTATAAGTATTGGGGGTAATTTATCAAGAAAGGTCTGTTTCTTAATTTGGATATCTTTATTTGATGAAGATTTATATGAAATGAGTTCAGTTTTATTTAAATGTTCCAAAGCACCTTCAATAGTATCAGCATCGCTTATATCTAATTGAACATGTTGGAAAGGATCAACTGTGATAGATTTTTGAAAAGAAGTTGCCGATTTAGGGATGGTCAATACTGATTTAAATTGACCTCCAAAGATCATATTTAAAGGAGTTGGTTCAACTTCAACAGTTCTCTTGACATGTATTTTCTTTCTTGGACCAACTTCATTCCACTCACCGGCTTCTTCGTCGTCATCATCTTCTGTTTCACTTTCTTCACTTTCTTTAGATTTTTCATTTCTTACTTTCTTTATTGTGGTTTTAACATTATATTTAAATCTATTAGTTGCTTCCGCATCATTATCAAGAGAATAATGTTGAATTAATGAATCAATCATAGAAGTATTCAACTTCTTTAATACGGTTAAAAACTCATCATTTAATCCATCAAGATAATATCCCAAGAATTCTTCGGCATCTTCTTGTTGACCCCATTTTAAATGCAGGAATTTCAGTTGACTAGTTAAGCTAGAATAAAATTCATCAGGAGAAATTGGAGCGGTTGTTTTACTTGGATCGTCTTGTTGGTCTTCTTCTTGGGTGATTTCCTGTTTAAATTGGTTGAATAACTTTATAGTAGCGTCCAACATTGGTGTAGGCGAATTTCCTAAATTACCAATTGATTTGTCATTAATCAATTTCAATAATCTATTAAATGGTTCACAATAAAGTAAAATTTGTAAAATTGAATTCATATAGCAGATATTACCAGTATTGGCTAAACCTCGAGGTTTAATTTGGAATAAAGGTAATTTTGATTCATTTAAAATGGAATAGTTTGAATCAAACATAATTCTTAATAATAATATACCCAAAGGTTGTGCTGATTCATTGTTGATATTGAAATCGGGAGTGGCTGCCGAAGGTGATGGTGTTGCTGTGGCAGATGCTGTTGTTGACATTGGTGTTATTTGTTTTGGAATAGGTTTAGTTATTGATTTGGATTTAGTATGTTTCTTAGTGGCTCCGTTGGAAACTGGGCGAGCCGATGTTTGTAAAAATGAAGCCCAGTTGGGTGTGGTTGTCCCAATGGCAGGAGAACTATCGGGGATTTGTTGTTTTTCTTCTTCTGTGGTGGTGATGGAAGTTGTTGCCTTTGGTTCTGGTTGTTGTTGTTGTTGTTGTTGTAATCTTCCATTTGTTAAAACAGTGGTATTTTTATTATAATCAACAACTTTCATTAAATTAGTATTAACAACTAATCTATCATGCAATTTTTCAAAAACAAGCCTCAACTTGTTATTCTTGTTTAAATCCTCCACCAATCTAGTTTCCTTTACAATACCATACATATTTGAAAACTCATCAACTGAGGTATTTATACATAATGGATACTTTATAATGTCGTCTTCTTTATTTTCTTCCTCGTCTGCAACCTCGTCATCCTTAGTCTCCTCACTTTGTTCTTGTGGTTCATTAGTAATATTTTGAGAATTGGTTTTACTTGCAGGGGTAGTTCCCGGAGTACTTGGAGTTGTGGTGCATATCGAGGCAGATTTGGCAGCTGGCGGTGTTGATATTTCGTCCTTCTTGACCACCGGAGATGGAGTATTTGTTGATGCTATCGACTCACTAGTAGTGCTTTTGATATGAGGTTTAGGGGATGACGAGGATGCAAATCTATTAGTATTATTATTATTAGCATTATATGATGGAGTTCTTTTGTTAGGGACAGGTTTCCTCTGGTGATAGGGAGGAGAAAACGGCATTGTCGGTGGTGGCTGCGGATGCTGTTGTTGCTGCGGAGGTATTCCATATGTTGGTTGTGGAGGTTGTTGATAATACATGTCTTGAGGATACATGGGTACATATAGCTGAGGTGGTGGGACATACATTGGATTTATCATCATGGGATAGCCCGGGGCATATTGCATGTACATTTGTTGTTGATGTTGTTGTTGCTCTTGCAAGTACTGAACAGGTATTGGTTGATGATGGTGAGGAACTTGCTGTTGTTGCTGTTGTTGTTGCTGCTGTTGTTGTAGATTTGGTTGGTGTGGTTGCGGCGGATATGTTTGATAGGGTTGATATGTGTGATGGTTTTGACTTGGTGAAAAACTGGCAGCATCACCACGGAAACGACTTGGCCTTGATGTGGACATTATATCAATTACAAGATATTAGAATTAAAAAGGAATCTTGGTTATTATCAATAGAACATGAAAAGGTTGTCTATTGGTGTAAATATCAACAGTACTGGGAACTATTGATTGTTTTAATGTGTTACTGGACGCTTAAAAGGAATATGTGTCTAGTTCTATGCTAAAATTTTCGGTCTTTTCTCTTGTTGTGTATTATATGAGAGAAAAGTGTATGTGTGTGTCGGGGTGTCTTGTGTAAATATGCAAAATATGACAAAGGGGTTAACTTTCTTTGCTTTTTCAAGTAGGCAACGTGACAGTAGTAATGTTATTGATATATTGTAGTTAGCTATTACCTTAGCTTGTGTAATAAAAATGACTCTAATTTTTAATTTGAAATGTTGAAATCTTTTTTTTTTCTTTTTTTCTTTGTTGTTTTTGCCCACCACAGACAGAAACTCATAGAATAAATTTCTTGTGTCAGGAAAATTTTGGGCTGATGTTTTACTTTTTTTTTTACCAGAAAATTTTTCATTTGCTCAAAATTTTTTTGCGGACCTTCCAAAAAAAGGAATTAAAAGGGGCGCTAATTTTTAATACGTAATCTTTTTTTGCAGTTATTAATTCCGTGGTGTGGTGTGTGTTAAATGTGATGTAAAATTATAATGCGTTGCCAGGACAATAATGTGCATTATAAAGAGATATGCAATTAATAATCAGCGAAAGAAAATAACACACACAGTTTCTTCTTTCTGGAAACATTGATGTATTCTACACAAATCTACTGTGTGAAGTTCGGCTTATCAATAAGTGTATTCAATTGATTATTGTTGCAATTGTTGTCTCATTTGTGGGATTTATTCGATTCTGATACATATACTGTAAGTCCGGTTTAAAATCTGTTTCTACTTATTTAAACTGAATGAACTCGACTATACAATTTATCCTTATTATAGAGTATAATTAAAATTGCTAGAATATGTTGACATAAAGGAATTGGATCCAATATCACCGATCCTGACTGATTCAATAACCCTTCAATTGATGTTCTAGATTGAGTTATTTCAATTGGTTTCATATCATTGGTATAATGTAGTTGATATTCATTACAATTACAATACCAATTTTGTAAATCGATACTATACCCTTCACCAACTGGACTAGGAGCTTCTATATTAGTTGGTTCAACTTCCATTAATATTCCATGTTGTAGTTTAAAACCCAATTTTAGTAATAACTTTGAAATTGTCCTTTCGCTTACAGTTTGTTCAATTATTCTAAATTCAGCCAGAACATGTAAAGGATTATTTAAATACTCTTGTAATTCAACCTTAGATCTATAGGTTATATATTTATTCAAAGCTAAATCTAAACCAAGTATAAATGTAGATCCAAACAACATAGACAACATCAACGACTTGTCTTGATCAACAGTTAATTGAACTATAGTATGATCAATATTGTCCTTTTTTTCAACTAGTAAATTCCTTAGAAATGTCGGATCAATACCTACTTCGAGACCAGGGGGGTAATCTTCTAGAAGGTCTAGTATAATATTATAAACTGAATCATATTGAATTAATCCTTCTAAATTAGCAGGTAGCAAATGAATTAATTTCGCATTTGGTTCGAGTAATACTTCATGTCTGATAGACATTGACTTAAACTACACTCAAAATAGCAAATGTGACAGTCTTTTTTTCTTCATGGGTCTGTCTATATAGACACTTTTCAACGCGCGCAAGCAATTGAAAATTGAAATATTTTACCCACACATCTAGTAGACCCTCTTGTCGATTATACATGGTTAAACATGAGTGAACCACAGTGGATTCTGACCCTTCCAAATCCTTTAAAACAAAAAGTTAAATCTTCAATCGCTAAAGATTCGAACAACTTAGAGATTTTCAATAATTTATTTGAATATTTATCTGATCAATTCGATACAAAAAGAAGAAAAATTGACCAACCACCAAATCAACCACCAGCCCCACCACAACAACTCGAACAATCCCCAACTGAAGAAAATGGATCCAACTCAGCTATTCCTCATGAATCAATAATCTTTGAAATCGAACAAATTTCCTTCCAATCCCCCGTTAGAAAACGTATGAATTTAACCATTCATTTAATTGAACAAGAGGGTAACCCACAACCAATAATTTCAATCGTGAATCCAACAACGTTAACTCCAGAAGTTTCCATAATTAATTTATCTCAAACTATTAAATTGTGTATGATTTTACCTATTCTTGGTAATTCCACAACTCCTTTAAAGAAAGGAATTGTATTATTATGCTTTTGGATGAATCAACCAGATATGGACCCAATAATTTGTCAATTAAATTTAGATATTATTAAGAAACAAATGATTAAAATGGGGAAATTGCCTGCCAATATCGAATCACAATTTACCATTGACAAAAACTCCCTTATACTTAATCCAATTCAAGAAAGAATAATTGATTATTTTAAACGACAATTTAAATTATGTGGAATTAATTTAATAAACTATTTACCTTGTGAAATCTTTCAAAATAAGTTTAGTTTAAATCATGATAATGCCATTGCATTGTCGGTGACAAATATCCCTTCATTAATTATGGTTGAATGTCACAAGGGAGCAAAGGAAGGGGTATTACTTGTCAACCCGTCATATTTAATCTTTGGGTTCAAAAAACCAATTTTAATTTATCAATTGTCCCAAATTAAACAAGTAAGTTATACAAATATTACTCGAGTTACATTTAGTGTGGTGTTTATTGTAATTAATGATAGAAATGAAGAAAGAACACTTGAATTTAGTATGATTGATCAACAATTCTTTCAAATTATTGATGATTTTATTAAATTGAATAATATTAAAGATGATTCATATAATGAAGAATTGAAAGAAAAACCAGATACAAAGACTTCTGGGGAGCAAATTACAACCGAGACTGTTAATGCTGCACCAGCCCCACCCGGTGAAGATTCCGATGAAGAAGATGCAGACTTTCAGGAAGGAGAAGAAAGTGAAGTTGACGAAGAATATGATAGTGATGCTGGTGCACATAGTGATAACAATGACAATGATGATGTGTTCAACAAAGGAAAAGAAGAAGAGGAAGAAGAAGATGATACGGAACAAGTATAACTTATTTTCTGTATAACTTTGTATATTAATTATAGATACATAAAACCTATCCCCTTAATGCAATTTGTTTCTATTTACGTGGTGCTCCTAGTTGTTCATAATATTGGTAGAAAGATCCAAGACTATATTTCTGCTTTTCAATTGCTTGAGTTTCAAAATCAAAAAATTTATCGGTTAATTCACGTTGTTCTCTTAAAGCCAGTAATCTTCTTTGTAAAAGCTTATTATTTTCTTCAAGTACACCATCAATTAATAAATATCCTCCTGTGAAAAATCCCATGGATAAGAAATAAGGAATTACCCTGGAGAAAGACCGGGGGTAAACCTTCCCGATTATTTCAACTTGTAATTTTCTAGCTGCTGCACCTAAAAAGGAACTAAATAATAATCCTGCAACTGATGGCATGGCTAGTTGTATATGTATGTAGATCTCTCTTGAAGAACTCCTCTTGTTTTTTTTTCAGTTACATTTTTGGTTTTTTTAATTGGCGGAGGTTGTTAGCACTATGTGCAGGATATTTATCCTGTACAGAAAAAAAGGAATAGGTTTGTGGTTGCGAAAAATTCCTATTGGGGGATACGAAACTATCGAAGGATAGAAGTAAGGGAAAACAGACGTGTGTGCGGGTGTATGCGTATATCGAATTGTGATTCCATTGTAAAATTATTTTAGGAAAAAAAACCATTCATCTTGTCTGGTATTTTTTCAACTTTCTTTAGGTACTTTTTTTGAACCGTACTTCATTTCGAGATTATTAATGAATCGTTAAAATAAAGCAGATATACGTATATCAGTTAACTTTTGTTGTTTTCAAAAACAAAATCAATTGCATTAAACGTTTAAATTGGTTTTTCCCTAACTGTGGGTCTGATTGAGTTGCTTTAAAACCATTACAAAAATCATCCGGATGCGACACGATTGTAAGATTATTAGTAGCCAGTGCTATGTTCGAGTTTACCAAGACAAGTTGTTACTAATGCGCAGAGTTGCTGTACTGCGATCTATTTGAAATATAAAGGCGTGACATTGAATTTAAGGTCAAAATCAAAAAAAAGGTGAAAGATATGAATTTTGAAAAATAAGTGTAACAGTGTATGGCCCTTCAAATAAGCACTCGTAGAAACTCCAGAATATCGCATGCTTCTATCTGTCAGGTGAACAAATACGTTTCTAGTGGTAGACTATACAATTTTTGTTTAAAACTATTGCAGCTTTACTATTCTCGCAGTAAGATAAGAATTATATTTTCGCTAAAGATTTCCGTTTATGGCCAAATTGTTCCGCCACACAAGATTGGAAATTCTCCACAATTAATTTTTCACCTCGAGAAATCCAGAAAAGATCAATAGAACCCCTTCTTTTCCCTTTCATTAACAAGATCCCTAGTAATGACCAAAATAATCAACTTCTTCAAAGGTCACCCAACCAGAAATTTACTCCCTGCAAAAGAAATTGCCAATTCTTTCCAAAAAGTGCTATTAACTTCGGAGTATCTTGAATATGATTCCGATTTACAAAATCAACATCCATTAACATATGGAACTGATCCAGGAAACTTACACGTTAGAGAAACAATTAGTCAATGGGTTGATATAAAATTCAAGCCCACCACTAAAACCGACCCAAATTGTATTAATTTAACAGCTGGTGCTTCGTATGGAATTGCCAATATTTTAACATCAATTACCAATGTTAATATTACCCAAAGAATATTCATTGTAACTCCTACTTATTTCTTAATTAATAGTGCATTTATTGATGTAGGGTATGAAGGGAAATTAACTGGTATAAATGAAACCCATGGACAAGAATATGAAATTGATTTAAAATATCTTGAACAACAATTACAATTATATAGTCAAGGTTTAGAACTGGTTCATGATAAAATTAATATTTTCAAAGATCCCAACCGAGGTGAACGTAAATATTATCGATTTGTGATATATCTTGTCCCAACATTTTCTAATCCAGGTGGGTTAACTTATTCCTTGAAAACCAGAAGAAAACTTGTTGAATTGGCTAGGAAATATGACATGTTAATTATTAGTGATGATGTGTATGAACTACTTGATTATACAAACACACCATTAATTCCAAAATTTAATCAAATTGATAGAGAAACGAACAGAACTACTTTTGGGAATACAATTTCCAATGCAACGTTTTCTAAAATAATTGCTCCTGGATTAAGAGTTGGATGGCAAGAAACTGCGAGTCCAAAATTAGTAGCTCAATTAGCCGAAACTGGAGCTAACAAATCAGGAGGTACGCCTGCACAATTATCGACATTTGTAGTAGCTTATTTAATAACAACAGGAGAAATTGAAAAAATAATCACCAAATTTAATCAAATATATAGTGAACGAGCAAAAGTGTTGATTACAAGTGTTGAAAAATGTTTACCTCCAAACACTAAAGTTTATGGTGGTAATGGAGGGTATTTCTTATGGATTGAACTACCAATTAATAATCATCAAGAAATTGTTGATATTCTTCAAAAGAAACATAATGTTGTATTAGCAGGGGGTGAACATTTTGAAGTTACTGGAGATGAAAGAAATTGGGGAAATAATTGCGTGAGAGTAAGTATTAGTTATTTAACTAAAGAAGAAATTGACCAAGGAATTAAGACTTGGGGTGAAGTTGTTAGAGAAAAATATCCAGAATTATACTAGGTACTTTATAGACTTTATAGAGAGTTATAGATAAATGAATCTTCAGTAAACCATTGAACTCACTAGACCGCCCTTTTATGAATTTGTTCGAGGCGTAGCATTCAACTCCAAAAAGTTTAACTAATGATCAAGCTTACCACCATTTTTCGGTATTATCTTGATTACACCTAATAATTGGAACACTCTTTAGACTGGAAATGGAAAAGTTCCTTATAAGGAACAGTTAGCAGCGATAGTATTAACATGTTGGGATTTAGTGGAATCGTTTCAACCGAGTTTGGACGTGCGATTTATACCTGACCTAAATCGTGTTTGCATGTCTTAGCTCCCAGTGATGTATATCTAGCTTGCTGAAGCGAAGTTAGTTCTAATTTAAAAGTGCGTGATCTTAAACTTCTTGTTGGCTGCAAACTTCGTTGAATTCATCTTCAGTTTCATATTCGTACATGTAAAAGAATGACTGCAAACAGCACATCAATGCAACTACTCCTAGGATAAACCAAGAAAGTTCCACTATTTTATAATGCTCGCAAAATGTCATGATATACCCCCAAACAATAGGTCCTGCGCATCTTGCCAATGAGTTTAAACTCAAAGATATGCCATTAACAAATGCTCTATCCTTAGCAGGAGAAGCTCTATGAATTAGCATCAAGAGATTTGGGAAACCAACTGAACTTGAACAAGATTCCAAGCAGCATAGAACATAAAGTAAAGTTTTCGTCAACCACAGAGGATACCTTGAGTCATACCCATGTTTGGTGAATATCAAGTATGGCAACACAATATAGACAATAGGAGTTATTACTGTTGAGATTCTAAAAGTTGTAATAGTTTTATAATTACGATCAAGCCAGGGGAATATAAATAAAACTCCTAAACCACCAATTAATCCCGTGCTTGAAAGTAAATTTCCAATCATATTACTATCATAACCAAACCCCCCAGATATAATGAATGGATATTTCAAATTTTCTGGCATAAATTGTCCAGCTAATAAGACTGGAACAAATTCAGTAAAAATTATGTAATGGAATGCGCTGAGGAAATTAGCAATAATGGTTTGTATAACCGGTGGAGTAAAGATATCTCTTGAAAACTGATGGTCAATATTGGTAATGATGATAGAATGGTTGGTAGATTTTGGAGAAATGACAGGACCCAATTGTTCAGAAGAATACCTTCTTGCAATAGCTGAATTATAAGAATATATGGAGTATGTATCTTCGTGTTCTTCAAGTTGGCTTTCAGCGGCAGCAACATTATCAATCAAAAGAGTCGTTTCTGTAACAACTTCCATACTCGATTGACTCACCAGTGGTCCGTACCCAAATTTGTTCAATATGAAATCACCCAATTCTAACCCGATATCACGTCTGTTGGCAAACTTTTCGTGAGGTTCTGCGAGAAATAACAACCCAATGATTAAACTGAAAGCGCAATACAAGCCGATTATTATATTTGATAATGCATAGGGATGGTCTTTAAGAAAATGATCATAATCTATTTCATTTCCTCCAACTTCAGGCCTAGTTAAATACTTTGATCCACCAATAATAGGGCCAATTACGGCACCAATATTCCACAATAGGGAATACCATGAAAATGCTAGACCCTGGTGTTGCTTTTCATGGGCCACTTCAACAATAGCTGTCCTTAAAACCGCAATGTTACCATTGAAACAGCCCATTAGGGATCTAGCAAACATTGCAACATAAAAATTTCTTGAGAATCCGAATATTATGATGGAAATAGCAGTTCCACCTAATCCAACTAGTAATATAGGTTTTCTACCTACTTTATCAGAATATTTTCCCCATTGAGCACAACATAAAAATTCAAATAATGCAAAAGATGCAGCTAAATACCCAGAAAATTTAGCAATATCTGCCGGAGTCTTAGCAATTTCGAAATCTCGAATCATAAAGTAAAGATATGGAAAAGGAGATGTTAACGCAAGAGGTTCTGCAAATCTCATGAAACTAAGAATAGCCATTTGCCATAGAGGGAACCCCCTCATCTGTTCTCGGAACGGCAATTTGGGATTTGGTTCGACCATTTAGAGGTAACATAATAGGGCCAATGCTTTGCTTCTTGAAATAGATGCAAAAACTACCTTTTATATACAGCGACACATTACGGCCAAATCTTTTGTGCAATTATTGAGGTGAGTCATTCTGGGAAAATATAAACATCAGGTTTAGTTCTAAAGACAATGGTAGGGCTCCAGCTGAACATCAAGCTACGAGCAGAGAGAACCCTTATGCCAACCCCCCATATGGCATTAAAAACGTAATGTCAAGAAAGAAAGATTTCAGGAGTCTTTTGTATTAATAAATAGTCTATTTAGAAAGGTAATCTAATTAAGTTTCAGACATTGTTCAAGTGTTAACCAAAACATAAATGGAATCTTTCAGTTGAGATGTTCTAGGTGAACTTTAATCTAAATCACCTGGTCTTGGAAGTAATTAATAACGAAATTGGCATTCCCACTGATAAAATATCCGAGAGCACTACCCAAACATTTAAAGCAATTAGTAACCTGAAGAGGAAACCAATGACTGATGATGCGACGCACCGATTTCACTCTTCTATACAAAACATGCTTTCAAACTCATGGGTTGGTGCTCAAAATGGCAATGCTAATCTCGCTATTACCTATTCCAAGAAACAGATAATCTTATGATTGTTTTTAACTTGTATCATGTATAAGCTTCAAAATCTTAAGATTTGTTAGTATAAATATTCCAGAAAATAAAAATTTGTATGATACTAAAATCAGCGAAGATCTTGGTGTAATTGTTTGATGTATTCTCATTAAAAATCGATTATAGGCGAAACGTTATCATCATTAAAGTAACAACAAAAGGAATGTGTTTAAATTGTGGACATACATTTGGTGTTGTTTTCAAAAAAAAGGGGCATCCCATTTCGTCGAAAAGAAAAAAACTTCTTGCCCCCTATTTATTGAAAAAGAAATTTTAATTACCCGGATTTCACCTTTTTCACTACAAAAGGAAAATGTGGTATTTTTTTTTTTGCACCCAAGCCCTAACAGCGGTTAATATATAAATGCACTTATCTATAAAAGATTGGCCGATAAATATAAGAACAATAACCTTTTCAGGATTAACTACATTATCATATATATTTGACATTATATTTTATTCTATATTATTTACATTATCTGCTGTATTAGGTACTGTAATTCCCCCAAGATTTCATGAATTCCTGTTATTTGATATATCATTACGATATACTTATAAAACAGAAGCGGAGGCAGCTGTACCATTACCTTTATTAGTTTTCATATCGGGTGGGATTCCATTAATACAATTTGTTTTATTTGCCCTTTTTCAACCTAATTTATCGATAGCAAGAAGATTTTGGGATTTATTATCTGGATTCATTTGTCTATTAGGGGCAATGGCAACTCAATTAATGGCAACTTGTATATTGAAGAATATTTGTGGATTACCTAGACCGGATATGATTGATCGATGTGAACCATTATTGCAAAATATTCCTATAACTCAATTATCAAATGTTGCTATATGTACTCAACCAGATTGGAATTTAGTTCAAGAAGGATTTAGATCTTTTCCAAGTGGACATCTGTCAGCAGTTTTTTGTGGAATGATAATTACTTCATTAAATATATCAGCTAAATTACAAACATTTGATAATCGAAATAATTCATTTAAGGTGTTTCTTACAATTATACCTATTTTGTTAGCGATGTTTGTTGCATGTACTAGAGTTAGTGATAATCGACATTTTTTAAGAGATGTTATAGCTGGTTCTTTAATTGGTGTTTATGTTGGGAGTTTATTTTATTGGCAATATTTTCCTAGTGTATATAGTCTACGGAATAATGGTCGGTCATATCCACCAAGAAGAATTGGTATTCATCTGTTTTTCAATAATATTGGCGGGTTTTGGAAAATATCCGATACGTTGAAAGGGAGTTTCCAAGAACGAGTCTTGAATGGACAAGAGGGAGAACAATATCTTTCTCAGTTACAAAGTGGATATTTAAATCAAACAGTAGATCCTACTTCAATGCAAGATAATATAGTGGTAGTTAATAGATTAAATGAGGTATCTAGGGAATTTATAAATAATTAACATACATATATCATGTTATATTTCTTGCCCTCTGTCTTGCTCGTGTGACTTTATCACTGGAGATTTCAATTTCGTCATTAAATTTATCCAACACATTATTTTGTTCTTCTACTTCGGCATTTATAATTTCCCCAATTTGTCGTTGTTTTGAAATAAGCACTCTAAGTTGTTCCAACTCTTGATCTTGCACTTGATGGATTTGCTTTTGTTGTTGTAAAAGCTCCTGATTTGATAATGAAATAGTTTGATTTGTTTCACCAGCTTGCGCCTGTGCTCCTAATACTCTCTTTGGAAGGGTTGTACCAGTTTTATGTAGATCGTTAGTTAAAATTTCTTCTAAACTATCCTGTAATTGAGTAATTAACACTTTCCTTCTTTGAATTTCACCAGCATCTAATTTATTTGTAGAAAGACATTGTAATAACTTTACTATAGCTGGTTGATATACTCTATTTATTTTATCTCTAGTATGGATTTTTTCTTGAATTGTTGAAACATGGTAACTCAGGTTAATTTCCAGTTTAAGGTTCCTATATATCTCAAGCCAAGAATCAGAAGTTATTGAATTAACATCAGCTGTAAGTCCCGATAAATCCTGTTTAAAAATATCATTATTAAATCTAAAATTTATTGGTAATTGTAAAAATTCAAGCAAATCTCGATTATTTTGTATAGAAGTATCTCTAATCACATCATTTAAAAATTTACACAATTCAACTTTTCTTTCTTCTATAATACCAGATTTGTTTAACCAATTAATTCGTTTAGCAGGAAGTTGATAGGGGAAATCTCGAGGGTTTATTCCTAAATTATTAGATAAATTGGAAACTAATAATTCAAACTCGGAATATCTCCGTTTTATAACATATGATCTTAATGGTAATTTGATTGAGATTTGATAGTAAGTAAAGCCGTCTATTTGAACTTCATGAGTTATGGTTATTATTTCTGACATGCTTTGACCTGATGAGTACGAGAAATGTTAAACGTGTAAATAATTGTAACAAAAATAAAACAAACTGTCAAACTTTTTTTTCGCCTAAAGTGGAAAAATGACATTGCCTTCAAATTCGCGACGTATTACATAGAAAGGGGATGTGTGGAATGTATAAGAGTTGAACTAATTTGAATAAACAGCTACTTCTACTGAGAGATATCCTTCTTGGTTGCAAAACTAAATGCTTGTAGAAAAGTTCAACGGTGTTATTTATTTAGTGGTATCATCTTAACGTAATAGTCTTAGAGATTTATGATAGAAATTGTACGAAATTTTAGTCAATTCTTTGAGAAATGTTTACTTTGTTAAAATTTGATCAATAAACCCTTGCAACTAGTTTATCTATCTATAACGCAAGTTTACTACTCCAAATATCCCAACAAGAACAATAAAATTGCTTGGTTTGCCGTCAGTAGCAATCTTAAGAAATCTCACATAGTAAAGCAAATCTCCACACTTTCCTTTTTTTCTTGCCTGGAGCTCATCCTTTTCTTATCAGCATCTCAAACACTAGTCATGTCAAACTACAATTCCACTTCAGAACAGTCAGTTAATCACAATGATCACCTTCACAAACAAGTTCCTATACGACGTGTATCTCCAGTTCCTATAGATAGTTCAGAAGTTCCTCTGTCAGGAAGCGACGAGCTTGAACAGCAACCCTTGTTAGATCCTGATGATCCCATGGTATCTCCTTTAAACCTTCGTAAAATCCAAAATATGAAAACAGTTGTTCGTGTATTGGTATTTTTAAACTTGATTTTACTTGGAGTACTAATTATTAGTGAATTCTTTGCAATTCCTTGGTTTACAAATAAAGGTAAATCATTTTTAGAAATTGATTTGGCAATAATTTGTCTTGTAATTAATTCAATTAATAATTTATTTTTTATCATACCTGCTTATTATGAAAGAATTATTGGATATGTTATATCAGGAATGTTGGCAATTGACTTGTTTGTAATTTTATGTGTTTCACTGGTTAGAACAAGATTTGGCTTGCTTGGAACATTGCTAATTTTATGGACATGTTTAAATTCATTTTTAAATTCACTAATTGATTATTATGTTGAAGAGGCAAGACATTCTCAAGAAATAAGATATACTGGAAGAATCGAGAAAAGAAGAACTGTACTGGAATTATTAATTATGACAATTAAGGTTTTAATTGAATTGTTTTTATTGTGGATTGTTTGGTGTATTAGTGTAAGTTTATTATTGCAAAGTTTTGATGCTCATGAAAAACCGTGGGGGAAATTAATCCCCGTTAATAATTCCCAACATAGGATTCATTTGGCATGTTTTGGGGATGTATATGATAATAATAGTACCGATCCAATTGTATTAGTAGAAGGAGGACAACGGACTTCTAGTGAAGAATTTCAAGAATGGATTGAAGAATTATATCATTTAAATAAACTTGATCGATATTGTATTTGGGATAGACCAGGATATGGATTCTCAGATTCTGCCCCACCTCCAGTTTCCCTTGGAATAATTACCGAATATTTAACTGAAGCATTGGAAAAGGAAAAAATTGAAGGTCCATTTTCAATTGTTGCATTTGATATTGGAGGATTATATGCTGAATTATTTGCCAATAAAAATAAAGCCAAGATTCATTCAATATTATTTGTTGATTCTTGGTCAAAGGATTTATTAAAGAAATGGCCATTTAGTGGGGAAAATAAAAAAAATGAAGATCCAAGGGTATTCAAGGGATCGCTTCAATTGATGGATAATATAATGGGATTTAAATTATGGTTACGGGGATTGATATCTCCGCTTGGATTAATAACTAATATTCATTGGTTTTTCCATCCTATGAAATATTCAAGCAAGAGTAGAATATTTGGCAGAGATATGATTTATCAATCAAAATACTTGAGAACTAGATGTCAAGAGCAACTTACTTCAAGTATTCTATCATATAACGAAGTTTTAAATATTAATATTAGTGATATACCAATCTCAGTTATATCTTCAGATTATATGATTAAAAAATCGTTAAATTGGGGGAAATGGCAACGAGAAATTACAAAGTTAAGTAATAGATTAAATGAATGGGTTATTGCTGAAAATAGCGATCATTTTATATGGAAAAGTGCAAAGGGTAGAAAGGAATTGCAACAATTGTTGTTACGATTGATTGGAAAACAACCCTATCAAGAAGCTTAGTTAGGTGATAGTAGTAGTAGCTCTTCACATTTACTTTTGGAATGTCGTATACCTGTTTTGTGTAATATTAGACAATCTTGTTGTTTCTTTAAATAGTTGTACCTGAAAAAAGAATAAACCAGCCAACCAGCTCACCACCCACAAATTTAGCCCAAAGCAAAAAAAAAAATAATCAATAAAAAAAAACACCACTTTACGACTAAAACAAAACTAAGGCTAGTCCCAAAAAAAAAGAAAAACAAGCTTACATTACACATCAACCATCTATCATTTTGCCTTCGAACAACTGACCGAAGCAAACAATACCGAGTAGGTCAGAAACACATTTTTGTCAGGACAAACTACTGAGAGTATTCAACGTTCTACAAGATCAACTCTTTTTTTTTCCTGTATTGTCGTGGTAACCATTAATAGACGAGCATATATTGTTCTAGATCTTGCATTTAACCAAATCATTCAATAAATTCAAACTCATATCCTAATCCAAAATAATGCCAGAAGGTTCTTCAACAAAAACAATGACCAAAGAAGCAACAATACTACAACATCGCTCTGGAGCGGTACCTTCGGTAAATGCCAAAGAGTCTTCCTCTGCTGGGGAATCTCCTCCATCCAGTTTGGTATCAACACCAATAGCAAGCTCTGTCAATAGAGTTGTTTCGGCTCCTCAATCATCCAGTAATAAATCCGGTTCTAACAGGTTAACAAGGCTGTCGAGTAATGATAATGTGAATAATATTAGTTCATCACCTCAAGGAAATAGTAGATTTGGTTTGAATTTCTTGTATGGATTTGGTATGAGATCTCATAGTTTGTCTTCTAACGAAAGAAATGGTGGTGGTGGTGGTATGGGAGAAATTTCAAATAGTCCTACAATTTCCAATTTAAATGGCTACCTGCATGACGATTTCCATCCTATACCCCTCCCTACTAATGAAGAAGTTGCTGAAGAGAGTAGCGAGGATGATGACGAGAACGAAGAAACAGTGCTCCCACCACGTCGAAACCGTCAAGATACTTTATTCAATGATCTAGGTTCTAGTACTGAAGCAATTAATTTAGAGGAAAATATCGACAAAAACAGTCCTATGGACAAGGATGGATTTTATTCAGTTAGGTTAACCCCGTTAATTGATCATTCATCATCTGCTTCAGGATTATATTTCCCGCCAATAATTCGTAAGATTAAACCCGACTCAACTATTCCGATTGGTAGATATACCGAGAAGAACAAAGCTGCTGCTCATGCCCCTCAAGGCTCTTCAGCCCTGATTGTTTTCAAAAGTAAAGTAGTTTCAAGAACTCATGCATTATTTCAATGTAATAGTGAGGGACAATGGTTTTTAAAAGATTGTAAATCCAGTTCAGGTACTTTTTTAAATCATATAAGATTATCCCCAGCATCACAAGAATCAACATTAATGCCATTGATTGATGGAGATATTATTCAATTAGGAATGGATTATAGGGGAGGAACTGAAGAAGTTTATCGATGTGTGAAGATTAGATGTGAATTTAACAAGAGTTGGCAAAGAAAAGTAAATCAATTTAATTTAGAAATTCACAAGAAATTAAAATCATTACATATAGCTGATGATACAATTATAGAAGAAAATAAAGATATGACTGAATGTGTTATATGTCTTATGAAAATTGAACCTTGTCAAGCATTATTTATAAGTCCCTGTTCTCATAGTTGGCATTATAAATGTATCAGACCAATTATAATAAAGAGTTATCCCCAATTTTATTGTCCAAATTGTAGAACAATGTGTGATTTGGAAACTGATATTGATGAAGATGATTAATATTCGCTGGCCGGAATAATTGTGTTTATTTTGTTTTCTTGATATTATATAATAATAGAATTTAATAATATAGGTAACATTTTTAAAGAAAGTACATTTATAATATGAGCATAAAACAAAGTCGTAAGTGGATGCTTTTGAACTAATAAACCATGAGTTGTTAGTGGCAACTTGTTTAGATAGAATAATCATTTGATTAAATAGTAATACATAGCTACAGACGTTGTTCTACGTACATTTCGAACTCACTATTTAGTTTCCGTGTATGGCTTTGAATCGACTCAATTATTTCTTTAAACCTTGTGGAATCTTAAAATCCCTTGAAAATTTGCTTTTTTTCCAGGAATAAGCCCTGAGAAGTCATTAAAAGCATTCATGGAACAGGGTTTTCGTTGGTCTACAGAGCACTGCAACCCTGTATCACAATTGATATGAAATAGTGAAGCTACATTGCCTCCATACGTGAATTTGGCACCATTAGTTGAATAAAGTTAGACTTAATACAAAGAAAGCGATTGATTCTGTTTCGATTTGATCAACTGAGAGGAAAAGAAAGTGACAGCGCAGAACGTCATATTCATTCACAACCATCAGTAAGAATATTCAGCGAATATCATAGTAAAAAACTTGCAACTCTCCTGCTAAAACTATTACAAATAACGACATCATATATAGGAATAGGGGAGATGACTGGATAACATTCATTTCAACAATTGCATAGTCCTTGTCAAAGTTATCTTCTTATGTCATTGAAATGCTTTAATGTTCTTGGGTCCTTTGGTTCTATGAACACATATTATATCAGGGGGAAGCAGAACAGATTCTCTTGAAACAAAATAACATCTTTCATTTAGCAAAACTTGTTTCAACATCAAACAACCAGAGTTCAATAGCTGGCGGATGGCCGCTATATCATATGCAATTAAAGACTCCTTGAACCCAAAAGGATTTCCACAAATCCGCTCAAATTCGTCCAATCCACTTGCACAAAGCAGATGATTTCCTCCTCCGTAAAGGTTTATCCTAGAAATGGACTGTTGTTGACTTTTCAACATTTCCAGCATTTTAAACTGAAAATAAACAACACCCTTCCTTGGTAACGGTGGGATAAGTCTTATATGCAAGCTCTTTAAACTATTTGGTTTTAAAGTTTCGATCAATAGGCGGAAATTGATATATTTAGAAACTAACAACAATTGATTTAAGTTGGAAGTCTGAGTCAATATTTTCTGAAGGTCGCGCTCATAAGTTGGTGGTAGCTCTTCGTTCAGGCAAAAATGAAGTTCGAGAGTTGTTAATTTATTCAACTTGAACATATTCCCCAAGTCTCGGATATATGCTGGATTTATTGCCCTGCTCCAAAATATGCTCAACTGCTCAATTTGAAACACACTGAATTGATTCAATTTGAACAAATCATGAGCAGCACCAAGCACATTCTGAAGTTTTAGTTTTCGAAGATTATGTAATCTGGGAATTATTCTTAAATTCGTATATGAAACGGGATTGTCTCTAACATATAATTCATGTACCAATCCCAACTTTTCAGGATTGTGGTCCTGAAAAGTTATCGAGTCATCCAAAATGTACAGCCTAAGCCAACCAATCTGATTTGTTTGTAAGGAGCTGAGAACTCCTGGGAATATCGGGTATTCTATCATTATTCTGATTTGAGGGCACAAGAATATTAGATCTTGATCCCAATCTGAATTTGACCAGGGGTCTGAAAAGAAAACCATCTTCTTAACAAGGTCAAGTTTATACTCGTCATACAATTTGAGAAATGTGCTTTGCTCGATAATGGTGAAATTGAGATAAAAAGAAGTATGGATATCACTGGAAACTTTTAGTGGAGAGTCACGCCGTATGTATAAGGAGTGGAACAACTTCTCTTCCCCGAGTGTTTTGAATCTTGAATGGGTTTGAATCATTTTTGTAACCTCTATTTGATTGAGGTGAGATAATATGAAGGAAATTGTTTCATCTGTCAATGACAATATTGATAAACGCTTAGGCTCGAGTTCAAGGTACAGACTTGACTCAGACATGGTCTTGAGTTCAGATTCAAGTGTAGTAGCTAAAGGAGGCAACTTGCTGTGACTGCTGCGGCATCGACGACAGCAGTTTTGTCTATTTTGTTTTTGAATCTCTTGAACAATTATGAGCAATACTTGGATTGCAATCAAGAAAACATTGGCTGCTGACATTTCAAAGTTGAACGTTTTAAATACTGTACTGAACTTAATATTAAATGGGTCAATGCTACAATATATATTAAATTATCAAGTACTGGCATGTACACTTTCCTAGGTTAAAAAAATAGCTACCACTTTCCTTCTTCAATATCCCAATTGCTGGTCTCAAGGTAATTTTAAGTGTGAAATTGAGATACTTTTAATCTGTAAAAAAAAACGCATTTCCAGTCAAGAAGATTAAAATACATCGTAACTTAAAAACTCAAGGAATCAAAGTTTCTTGATATACTGTAACGGTCAGGTATCAAACCTCGGATTGGTAAGGCTTGGAGTTTGGTTAGAGCTACTGGTATCAACTCTTCGTTCAAAACAATTTTTTTGGTTTCGTATGTTTATTCCCAGGGTTTAGTACGCGAGTTACAAGGTTGGACTTTGGAGATCTGATTTTTTTTTCCATAACAAAATTGTTTATTTTCTACACACTTAACTAATCAAATATATAAAATTTTTCAGAGGGGGGGGTCTGAGGACAAGAGAAGATAGAAACCTAATGGCAGTAGGATGTATTGATATTGTCGCCTGTAGTTGGCTATCCATTTGTCAAATTCGTTAGGGGTGGCCCTGCTGATCGTTGGGCGTGCGCCGAAAAATCCTGCATACAAGCAAATAGAATAAATTTTGCATTTGTGGTGAATGTTGCAAAAATCAAAATCACAAACAATTTATCTTTCTCTCCCATTGAATCAAATTAAACTATTATTTAATTACCTGAACTTAATAATGAGATTTGAAAAGTATTTTCAGAAACTTTATGTTCACAAATCCAGAGCAACATTTGATTATACCGATGTCGAAACCCAACTGGATCCTTCTATAACTACGCCAACTCCCGAAACACATCCCGTTGACTTCTCAAAAGTCTTCCTTCAATCGTTTGCCATTTCATTCCAATTTGATTATACCGATGTCGAAACCCAACTCGATTCTCCTACGCCAGCTTCTGAAACACCTCTTGTTGACTTCTCAAAAGTTTTCCTTCAATCGTTTGCCATTTGGTTCCAATCCTACTTCCAGCGAAGTTTGCTTGATGGAGATTTAGAAATGTGGACAACTGTTTTATACCATTTTAGACAAGCATTTAAACTTTATGAAAGAGAATTTGGTGCCATTACAAACCATAGAGATTTTATTAACAATATCTTTGAACTCATCAGAAATTGCTACAATGTAGTAGCTACCAATGCATTCATAACCAACATGTTGATTAGCCATTTTCGGCAGAAAATGATAGACCAGGAGAGTCAGGAACTTCGAAATGGAAATCGAAGAAAAATGTACGATTATGCTTATAATGAAACCCTCGAATATTTCAAGAAATTGGTGTATCTTCTCCAAAAACCAAACGTATATGGAAAGGAGATTTCTGCCACAACTTTCTTAAAAGCAAGTTTAGTAGGGAGTATTGATGTGACGACTCTCAACTTGGGTCAAAACATAAATATTGGATTCACTGCCAACACAGCAGACATTGAGATTATTGAAAAACATTTTAAAGAAGGGGCAGAAAAGGCCTATAAAGACCTCTGTATTGGAAAAGATGTTTGGAACAAGAGGTTTCGTGATATGGGGCGTACGTTATTCCAGTCTCCATTATCGTGTTTGATCTATGTTCTGATCATAGTGATCATTTGTCGTTGCTGTCAGGTGTTTTGATTATAAGTTTATAGTATAAGATATATTTTCTCGGTAAATCTTTCATGTAGAAGTTGGTTTGATCTCGATTATAATAAAGCCCCGCAAAAACAGTATCGCCGGTAGGTAATACCGGAGGTAAAATTTTCATAACGAATTTGAAAAGAATAAGTGTTACTATTGTGAATATTTTTAAAAAAATTAGGACTTAATAATTTCGGTTAAGTTACAAATAAACTATATTCCATACAAAACTTTATAATACTTAATTTATTACCACGTTCATATGCTTCTATCTATTTGAATAAGCGAATACTAAGTTGTTGCACAGTGTTCTATTCTTGAGATAATAGGATCATTACGTACTTTTTTTGTGTAGTTAATAGAAGAACTATAACACTTAAATTATATATTTTCTTATACACCTAACTATTGGAAGGAGAGTTAGGTACAATGCACCGGGTCTCCTAAATAACAACGAGCAGAATTTCATAAGTCAGATAAAATCCAACAATTTGAGATCGAATCGGCCAAATCCTCCTTCGTGCTTGGGAGTGGCTAACGTTGTGACACCCACGCCTTGATAAGAATATTTTATCCCTGGATTTCATTGGCAATGTAGGACCCGATAATATAACATAGTGAACTTGGTGAGATATGTTAATGTGAATGATAATACGAGCAAATTGATATT
>LQMS01002284.1:0-49338 GCA_001657455.1 Spathaspora girioi | reverse complement strand
AATATATATTGAAGAACCAAAAAAAAAAAAAACTCATAACTCTCGGGTTTTCGTGTTGTACAAATTTACAGGTTCGAAAAACATTTACAGGTTGAAACCTAAAATTGCTTCATAGAAAAAGCTGACAAACTTTTTTTTCAACATTTTTCTTTTTTTTTTTTGAAAAAAGTTTGTTACTTTTCCATAATCTTTTTCCTTTTCATCAACAACGTGAAATAAGGTTTATACTTTTATAACTTTATCTGATTAGAGTTCAAATTGAATCTATTGCGAAATATAAAAATAATATCATTTTCGTTTCAGTTGGGATTGAAATAAATGATAGAACAGTGTTTATATTTCATAATAAATGCAATTTGACTTCTAATCTAGTAAAGTTATTATTTATAAAACATTAACAACACGTAGTAAGTTATTTAGTAATCCTGTAAAGGGCTTGCATGTCTGGGTAAAGATTGATAGAATACCTTCTGTGGGCAATTTTACAGGCTTAATCTATTTTAAAAATATTGGTGAATTGTTGTATGAGATTTGTTGAAGATTTTAGATAGAATTATTCTATTTACAAAAGCAATATTGAAAACCTGATAGATATCTACTTCATATGACCCGTTTTGTCATAAATATCTTTCCTAAGGAAGATGCCCTCACCCCTCACAACAAAACAACGTGTAATTTCTGTCTTGTAATGAGTCCACTTGCGTTTTCTTGTGTAGACCTTGTTTTTGACGCCACAAATTGGCCTACCAATTTTTTTTGCAACAACTATTTAAATTAGAACACCACCACATCGATACCTTAATGTTCACCCTGATATTCCTGCTTCCAGGAGAAATCATTCTGTCAGGAACCTACCTATATCCATTTAAAGTATGTTGAAACCTAAATACTTGCCGATTAGAAGTTATTTGTCTAACAGATTCAATCCAGGGTTTATGGTATTTCATTACTAATGTTTCTATTTGGCCATACTATTTAACCATATTCTTACCCCAGTTAGGATTAACGCTAGTCATTTATTCTTGTCTGTTTGTCATACTCTTCCCAATAGAAGGTCCCACATATTCATTATTGATGGGTCCATTTGGTATTGTTGCAGCATGGTATGCTATAATCCTGCAAGCAGGAGCACTTTCCCTTTTAATTGTGAATTTATTTCTTATGCCTCATATTCAAAAGGTTGCTTACGATGCAGTACTAAGTAGAGAATGTTCTAATGATGTGGTGTTGATGGCGAAATTACGAAGATCAGGCAAAGCGCCAATTTTTATCAGGTTTGCCAGATATATATTGATGTTACCTGAATTATCTTCATTTCCAAACACAATTGTGAAATCAGTTACAATATTCTTTCTCAATTTCATTCCAGTTCTTGGTCCTACTATTATCATTCTCATCCAATCCGGTGCTAGAGGATTACAAGGTCATGCAAGGTATTTTAAATTGAAGGGATATTCTAGGAGACAAATAAATGAGATTTACAGAGAGCATAGAGCTGAATATATGGGATTTGGAATTGCAGCATTAATTCTAGAGCAGATACCCTTTCTAAATCTATTTTTAGTATTTACTGATACGATTGGTGCCGCATTGTGGGCTGTTGATATAGAATCGAGATCAAAAGAAACAGCTATTTCTCAAGCTGAAGAAGTTAATATTGTTCCGCTTCAATAAAGGTAGATATTGTCTACACAACCAAAGCCAGCAGCTACTCCTCCTTCATTGCTAGTACTAAATTTAGATCTCAATAACCAACCAGCATTCTTATTGCTTAATATTTCACCACTAGATTCATTAAATAAAATGGTACCAAATATTCCTAGCTCAGAGATAATATTCTCATTGAAAATTTCTCCATTTCTAATAATTTTATTCTTATAGTTAGGAGGATTTATAATTTCCATCAAAATATATGCACCCCATTCCTTTTTATCAAGACTATTTAAAAACTCAGGAATATTTTCCTTGTAAATATTATTACCACCACCTTCTCGTTGTGGTTTCAATACAAATCTTTCTGGATGTTCGAATGTTAACTGTTGAGCCAATTTTCCTTCATCGCTATCATCTAATGGGTATATAGCAACAAAAGTAGATAAAATTCTCTCAATATCTTGGGCGGTTGCGTTTGGTAATAGTTTAGAAACAATTTCTTTCTTGGTTAATATTTGTTGTATTTTTTTGGCTCCTGATAATTGGGTTAATACGGAGGGGCATTTAATAGCCATCGATTTCTCCAATACTAATCTCGCTGACCAAGTCTTTTCTGGATTTATTTCGTAGTCGTCAGGGGAATAGCCCGACCGATAGTAAACTACAGATACCTCATCCATAGTTGATTGAATATACAATTTGCCTGATTTGATGACCACCTTTTCATTGATATCTTCCAAGGTAAGTCGACATGCTTTGATTCCATGGTTCCTAAGTAAAGAATATTCAATATGTCTTTGATCAAAGCAATTTCTTTCCCCAGGTTGGACGACAAATAATACAATTGTTTTTGAGTCTTGTTGTTTTAAATTATAGTGGAAATCTGCATCTGCCAATCCCTTAGCTAATTCGTCAATCGAGTTTGAAATTGGAATTTCATCATCTTGGTAATATTTTGAGCTATGCGCAGTATCATACGCTCCACTGCTATTTAAATAACTGTGCAATTCACCAATTTTTGTTGACAAACCTCCAAAAGAAACACTAACGGTATTGAATTCAATTTGCTTGATCTCATTGGTATCACTATGAACCATATAATCAGATCTAAATAATCCTAAACTTAAAGGTTGAGCCAATTTGCCATTCCCGTTAAGCAGTTGTTGATAAACTTGGAATAATTTCCCAGTAAAATCAGAATCGTAGTTAGACAAATCTTTTAAGATATCAAGTAACCAAGTCTTTTCCTTGGTAACAACATTTATGTATAACTCATTGTATAGTTTCTGAATCTCTTGAGCTGTAGTGAAACTTGTTTTGGGCATGGGGGTCGGAAACAATGTAATAGGTGAATTGTTGGCACTAAAATTGCTGAAATTAGGTGGATACATTACCAACCCATTTCCAAGACACCATTGCAAGAGAGATTCTGTCAATTCGACTTCTTGATCGGCCGATAACTTAGGAAATGCCTTAATGGACATGGTTTTAAGTGTAAAGCAAGTTTGACGAGTGGTACAGATTTGGATTGATAATGTATTAATAATCTGGTTCAATTTTCAAACCAAATCTTATTTATATGCAGGATACAACATAGTGTAATTGTAGTTTATCTATACACCAATAAATAATTCCTTTAACTAATCAAACTTAGATATACACTTACAGGCATAAGCTAAAGTGGATCTGGTCGCTTGCAAAAGTAGGGAATGGTTACTCTTGGAATAAGAATTCTCAAATACTCCATCGATTGCGCGATATCGAAGAATTGTTGCGCACAAAATCGCCAGATCTTTTGAGACGTCGCAACCAAGAAATCATTCAACAAGAAACCATAGGATGCCCCGAAAAAGGATATAGGGACTTTAAAATAATTCTTAATGCTCAGTTATTTTTTTCTTCTTCAAGCGATACGTACTATATAAGTTATTCAACCACAATAGCATTGAGAAGGAGAAGCAGGGGTTTTGCAATCGCTGTTTAAGATGTCGTCTAAATCGCCAATTCAAAGCCCGAAGGGTGATCCATAGGAATAATTAAGGCAAGTTAATAAAAACTACCTGGAAAGCAATTTACTTTTCTTGGCTGGAAATCAAGCATTGTACAGATGTTTTTCATTGAAGTATTTTAAGACATATGGAAGACACCCTAAAGATAAATTGGCTCAGTTTGCTCTGTAGGTTAGGTTCAACAGAAGCAATTAGGTTCTCTGTAACAGTATATCAATGCTCTTCTAGCCAAATTCTTCTCTTTGAAATTTTATATGTTTCTTTTAGCGATACCTAGGATACTTGATGGTTGCAAATCAATCACGTGCAAAAAGTTTCCATTAGGGTTGTAATCCTAAGAAATTTACTATTCGCACACTACCCAAAAATGATGGGAAAAAAATTTGTATTGTGAGCACCATTGGTGGTGAAAAATAATTATATCAAATTTGAACTATTAGAAAGGGTTCCCTATCATAGTAATTAATATTTAACAAGTATGTGAAGACGATAAGAGAAAGGATGGGGATATAAGAACTTACGATTAGATTTAAGAACTCTACGGAAGAGGGAACGACCTGTACTGATCACATCATGCTTACCGAATATCGGAAACATCGAATCTTGAAGTATAAGCTAAACCACACCTGGTACAGAAAGCGCTCGTGCTTCTTTAAACTATAACAGAACACAATATATATGACGTAAGAAAAGAATAATATTTCGTGAAAGTTAATGTCCATCGAGATCCCCATTCAAACATCAAATATCAAAAATTGCTTTATACTAACTTATTTGTAGTGAAATACTTAGCTGCTTACTTATTGTTGGTTAACGCCGGTAATGCCTCCCCATCTGCTGAAGACATCAAGACTGTCTTAGCTGCTGCTGACATTGAAGTCGAAGAAGACAAGGTTGAAAAATTAATCGCTGAAGTCTCTGGTAAGAACGCCGAAGAATTAATTGCTGAAGGTAACGAAAAATTATCTTCTGTTCCAACTGGTGCTCCAGCTGGTGCTGCTTCTTCTGGTGCCGCTGCTGGTGGTGCCGCTGCTGAAGAAGCCGAAGAAGAAGCCGCTGAAGAAGCTGGTGAAGAATCCGACGATGACATGGGTTTCGGTTTATTCGATTAAACAATTTGAAACAAAATCATATTCATTCCATATATTGTCATGTATTTTTAAACCACATTTAATGATTTTTGTATAGCCAAAAAAATATACAGGTCTACATTTTGAAAAAATTACAGTATTTGAATTACTTCTACTTATAATTCATCGGCAATCGCCTTCCTTAATCCCATTGGATTGCCAAACACTTCATGTCTGGCAATTAACATATCTCTATCAAAGTCCTTATCCTGTTGAGAATAATCGTCTCTTTTATTATTCTCCTTTCGTAACTCCACTTCTTGAGCTAGCCAGCGTATAAAATCTTGGGATGGCTTGAGCGAAGGAGCTTCTGTGTGTATCTCAACCAACTTAGCAAAGTATTGTTTCATCTGGTCGGAATTAACTTTCTCTTCTATTAATGACTTCTGAATAAACAGAGAAAACTCCTGTTCTGGAATTACGTCTTCTCGCCTACTTCCAGGAGAGGTTCCATACAACTTTAAATCTTCCAAGATATTAGATGCTCGTACCCTTGACTCAGGGCCCAAACTAGGAAAGATATCAACAATATCATCTAATCCCACGCTATGGTCGAATGAGAAATATTGGTTTGCAAAACTAGTGTTCTGGGTCAATGCCTGAATAATACCAAGTACTCGTTTTTGAATAACATCTTTTGAACCATGTAATTGCTGGAAAAAGTCGTGGATATAACCATCATCTATATTGTCCAATAAATTTGTAATTGCCTCAGGATTGTTCCTTAACGATGCACCAAGTATTCTATATATCTGGTCAATAATTTCTGAATTTTGAAATGAGGAAGCAACCTTGATTAAATTCTTTGTTGTTGGTCCATCTCTTGTTATCCTAACTCCAAATTCAATATCGTGACTCAAATCCTCTAGTGTGTTCAATGCAAGCTTAAACTTTTCCAAATCTCCACCAACGTGAAACTGACCCGCCTCCGAAATAGCAGCATCAAAGGTATTCAAATCATGAACATTAACCTTAGATCGGCCATTTGCCTTATGTTTCTGAATAGCCTCTTGAATCAACTGCTCGTCATGTGCACCAGTAGATGATTCAACCTCTGGTTCCGCAACAATAATTCCTTCTTGCTGTTCACTTTCCACGTCCTCGTTTGGATCCATTAGTTTTGCCTCACGTTTTAAAGTATCTATATTCAAACGCACGTGTAAACCAGGCGGTATGTCTTGTCCTTGTTTAATAGTTTGCCACTCCCAACTAGGTTCAAATAATCTTGGATAACAATCTAAGGGATCTTCCGGGTTTTGACAGATTAGATTTTTCTTGGGATCGATTCTAGCTGTGTTAATCGATGTAAGATAAAATGCAAGTGATAAAAGTAAGCTTAGTTTCATGTGTAATTAGCGTGGCAAAAAAAAAGAGAGAACCTTAAAATAGGGACTACAGCTTTTATAAGTACCCCATAGTTGCGTAGGCTTTTTTTCTTTAATTCGAACACGTCATGAAAAGGTCGTGCGCATTGGGCCAAAACCATTTGATAGGGGAAGCCAAACAACAACTAATATGGGAAGTAATGTGAATCAGAGGTTGGCTTACTTTATAGGTTTACCAGATTATTAATACAATAAGTATAATTAAAAATATTTATTGCAGGATACTTAGTTGTGCTGTTGAAAATGCGTTCCTCTAAGTTGTCCCTTGCACAAATTTAGATCTTGCTTTGGTCGTTACAAACATAGAACATGAAAGAATAACTAACACAATAGTTTTTCATTTACTCCTTCGATTCCCTTTCCTGAAAGTAAATCTAGCTTTAACAAACATACTTTCTAAACAATACCTTCCATTGTGTGGCTTTTTCTACAAAAATACACGAGTCCTGCATATTACTGAAATGGCTGCAAAATGAAAAATAATCTATCATTAACTATAAATAAAGAAAGTAGTGTTACTAATAATACATAGAAATTTCTACTATGACGACAACATCACATCTTCTAAGCAGCAACTTTTTCCAAAGCTTGTTCAATGTCTTTCAACAAGTCTTCAGTGTCTTCAATACCGACTGACACTCTAACCAAGTCATCGTAAACACCGTTGGCTTCTCTTTCTTCCTTTGGAATACCACCGTGGGTCATAACGGCTGGAACTTCAATCAAGGATTCAATACCACCCAATGATTCAGCCAAGGTGAACAATTTAGTAGCAGAGGTGAAAAGAGCAGCACCCTTAGCACCACCTTGGATTCTAAATGAAATCATACCACCACCTAAACCGTTTCTGTGTTGACGTAAAACAACATCATGGTTCTTGTGAGATTTCAATCCTGGGTAGTTAACCTTCAAAACAGCTGGGTGTTGTACCAAGTATTCAGCAATTTGTTGTGCAGATGAAGAGGCTTGTCTTACTCTTAAATGTAAAGTCTTTAAACCTCTGTGAGCTAACCAAGAGTCGAATGGTGAAGGAATAGAACCAATGGCGTTTTGTAAGAATCTAAATCTCTCATGCAAGGCAGAGTCGTTAGTGGCTAAAACACCCATAACAACATCAGAGTGACCATTAATGTACTTGGTAACTGAGTGGACAACAACGTCAGCACCATGACTTAATGGGTTAGAAACGTATGGAGAAAGGAAAGTGTTGTCAACAGCTAACAAAACCTTGTTTCCGGTCTTGGCTTCATGTTGCTTTAAAATTTCAGCAACTTTAGCAATATCAGTAACTTGTAAAGTAGGGTTTGATGGAGTTTCTAACCAAACTAACTTAGTGCTTTCCTTTAAGGAACCAGCTAATTCCTCAACCAAGTTACCGAGGAATTCAGCTTCAACACCATGGGTGTCACCGACCTTGGTGAAGTATCTGTAAGTACCACCATAAACATCACCACCAGAAATGATATGAGAACCAATTGGTAAAGATTGAATGACAAGAGCAGTAGTGGCAGAACCCGAAGATAAAGCAATAGCATATTTAGCGTTTTCTAAAGCGGCAACTGCAGTTTCAAAATTGTCTCTGTTCGGGTTAGCAGATCTTGAATATTCATAAATACCCAATGGCTTGGCTGGTTCAGATTGACCAAAAGTAGTGGAAAGCGAAATTGCTTCAATAACAGCACCAGTGGTTGGATCAAGTGGAGCTCCAGCATGAACAGCCTTGGTACCGAAGGAGTATTGAGTTTCAGATTCAATGGTCATTATTGTGTATATGTAAAAATAAAAGTGAATTGAACAATTAAAAAAGATAAAAGTTGAATGATATCTGTAATCAAATTTGGATTGGATATGTGAAGAATAGAGTAAAAGGTTGGACTTTTATACTATGCAAAGATTTAAAAAACCGTAGTTAATAAGCAGGCGATGCTTTGTTTGATTTGGAAGTGGTTGAATCAGAAATCGGCTAAAAAATCAAAAACGCAACAACGGATTTGTAAGCTTATTTATAAGCTTCTCTGCAACTATTTTAACGAAGCAAACAAGAAAAAAAATATTTTAGTTAAACTATGGCGTCTTAGGGCTTTGAATCCGATGATCAAATTTGTTGTGGTGTTTTGCCTCACAATGGATAATTTCACGTGATACAAAAAGAAACAAGCGAGGAAAAAAAGAAATTTCCGATATTGACGCGATGTCACGTGAGAAGGAGATACACTTCCGAGATATTGAGGAGTAAAGATCAACAGCAATGGAAGAAGACAGCTGAGGTTCCACAGTTAAGGAGAGTATGACCATGGGGATCCTCCGTGTGAGCTTACGTCATATATTTCAAATCCCGCCCAAATAGTCATCAGTTTTGATACCTAGAGGTAAATATTGTCGTTCCTTCTTTTTGTGTCAATGGATGAAAGGCACACCAAGGCCCAGATCGTGTGCCGCACCTGCTAAAAAGGAATTGGTTTACTTCCCTTGACATTTTTCCGAATTTTGATGTGAGCTCATCTTAAGATCTGTAGAAAATATTGGGATTGATTCCAAATGACCGCCAAGGTCCGAATGCGATGTTCCTACATACAAGATATTGTTATGAAACATTAGGGGCAAACTTTAAATCTTTCACCCCTTACATTTTTTGCTTCTAATATTCATTCTCTGTATTCTAGTACTCTAACTCTAATTTATCTAATCTTGTAGCTCATTCAAAAAATTCGGATTGTTGTTCAATTTGAATTTAAATTTATCCCACCAAGTATCAAATGCTTTAATAGGTACCTTACCTGCGGAATCTACAAAACTGGCTAAATAATTATATGCATGCCCTACGATCTTATTTGCCAATTGTGCAGTATCAGTCGATGCACCAGCAGCAGGTTTGGGTGCAGCAGTCGACGATGAGGGTTTCCCAGCTTTCGACTGTTCAATTAATTGTGCAGCAATGTGACTGGGTTCAATTGATATACCTATGTTTATTACAGCGGTATCAGCATAATCCACTGGACCTTCTCCCATATCCATATCCACTTCATCATTTTGATTCGTGATCTTGGTGGAATTATTCTTTAATTTATAGATTGCCGAGGGTTTAGATGGTCCTATCCCTCCTAACAATTTATATTCTTGACTATTAGGCAATTGGAAATATACTACTGCAGTATAGTTTGTATCAGTAAATGTAGAGTTTGGAAGTAGGAATATCGTAACATATGACACATTGGATGCATTGGGTACGGTTACGACGTACTTTGTATTTTCAACTTGTTCAGCCATTTGAATTGGCCTTCCAGAACATACTACTCCAAATAAACTCATTGTGTAGGTACGTGTGTATGTATTGAAGTTTGTTGTTGTAGGTATGTTATTTGCTGGGTGGTTTGCGAACTTACGTACAGGTTTATGATTTGCTTACCCGGACATGACGAAGGATGAGAGAACTTTTTTTTGCGATAAATCTTCTAGAAAATCTACATCTTTCTTCCCAAGCTGTTAAAAGAAAGCTCAACTAAACGTATATGAACATGGTATTAGAAACAATGGAGTTGTTTCATTATCTTGTCTATTTACACCATGGATGAGAAAAGAAGGTAATCAATGAATGTTTTCAGATTAGACCCGAATCACTTCTTTTTCTCTGTTTTTTCAGAGAAGTCTAGTTGGGTCCATCTGGTTGTAATTTTTTACAGCGATAAATGTATTGATTATGGTTCTATCGTCCTATATTAACCACGTCCAACATATTTTCCATCTTTGAGCAAGAATTTTGGTGTCTATTTGCATCTTAATTAAACGCATTAGATGAATATGGGAAAGATACTTCGTGACATTTTCCTCATCAATCTATTTCTATAACAACCCAACTAGTAGCACAACCTGCTCCTATAAGAACCACTTTATGTGATCCATTATATAGGACATTTAAGTAATCAAAAGTTACACTGTCCTCTGTTTGCTTTGTTTGAATCCCACAATTACCATGTTCTCCCCAGCCCCAGGTATATATTACATTCTTAGAAAGAGCTAGTCCATGTTCACTACCCAAGCTCATCTCTTCCACAGTAATAGCTCCTTCGCTGCTACTCGGAAATAGTTGGCCATGGCTATTGTTTCCAAAAGACTTGACGGTTCCATCCTTGTTCAACAAGTGAATTGAAGTCCACATCGTTCCTATTGGAGAATTGGGTAACTGTGGAAATGGATCAATCATGAATTTCCCAAACTTAAATAATCTATTCTTTGTTTGAATAATTGTAAATTCTCTACCTAGACAGTAATCAGTGATTTCAGAAATATCCACACCTTCAAACTTTAATCTAGTAGGTGTATATAAAACTTTGGTACCATTTTCCACTCTGCCCAATTGACCCTTTCTACAACTTCCCCAGCCCCAAAACTCGTCACTGCTTTGTAATATAGTATGATTCATACAAGATTTGACCTTTATGTTACCAGATGCTTTAAATATGTCAGTTAATTGTGTTTCATTAATCAGGTTCCCTAATCCCAATTCACCCTTTGAGCCCTTTCCACAAACAAATACTTGATTGTTGGTATTAACTAAAACCGAGAATTCCCAACCACAAGCTACATCCAACCATTCACCAGAAATCTTCTTAAAAACACCACTTACACTCTGTTCAGAACTACCACATTGACCATAAGTATTGTCGCCCGATGCATATAAATCACCATTTTCAAATAGAATCAATGTATGATTTCCTCCACATGATATTTTCTTTGGTTTAATGGCAACTCTGTTGGAAGATTCTCCATTTTGAAAGTAGACAGGGTTGAGTGAGTTCTGATCTGCATCGTTGCCTTCACCAACTCCTAGTTGACAGTATCCATTGGATCCACAAGATAGGATTTGAAACATGGATAAGAACTGCTAGGTAGATATGATTTGTTTTTCTACTGGAGAGCATTTAACAATGTTGGACAGGGATCTAGATAGCAACTGGAAATTTTTCAAGCCGCATAATAATCGCACCTGTATTTCTTAACTATATCTTATCTATTACCAAGAGTATTTTCTATGAATTTTCAAAATTCATCTAAATTGCTTCAAAGTTACGAGGTCCCTTTCAAGCTCTAAAGTTACCGCAATGTGTATAGTTTACATGTATGTCATGTGTGGCTTGCATAAAAGTCACATCAATTGGCATTTAAGTATTCTCTATTTGTGTTAGTACATTTTTCAAAGCTAACGTTTCGATTTCTTAGGATACATGCTATTTATAAATGATCAACATTAATTTTTGGTACAAAAAAAAAGTGTTGCAAACTCAATCTTTGACAACAACATAATCTACATGTCTGCTAAAGCCTTCCATTTCAATATAACAAAGTACTCAGTTTACAAAGAGAATCAGACTTGGTTTCACTTTCCTCAACGTAGTGATGTATCAATTAATTTTCTTATTGATAGTAAGCAACAAGACGAGATTTCTGTGACAATTATGTGGAGAGGAACCACTCTAGTAAGTAATACAATTCAAAATTTTAGAGGGTGTTATCGCTAACACATTTTAAGGATAAATTTAAACTATTTAGGTCTGAAAAATGTTTGACTTCCATATTTAACAAGTATCCCTGTATTGGACTTAAACAATGTGATGCATACGGTAGGATCATTAAACGGTTTCAGATTAGTATGGAGAACGAGAATGATTTCCAAGAATGTTGTCTGAAATTGAAGAACGAGTTTAAACTGGTTACGGGGAATACTAGAAGTCAGGAAATAGGATCTACTCAACCGATTCAGGTTATGCCTATTTGTCCTGTTGAATTTGCTTACCCTATGTCTACAACAATGCCTATGAATATTTATCAACCATTTCTTGCACCCCAGAGTATTCAAGCACCTATACTCCCACCTCAAGATATTGCTAATTTGAAGAAACTCACAGAAAATGAATTGAGAGTTATGATGAGAGAAAGCTTACAGAATCCAGACTTCCTCGATCTAGTAATCCGATTAGATAAAATAATTGAGGATTTTTAACATCATCTATAGAGGATCTAGAACAGAAAAGGCAATATAGCCGAAGAAATGCTCGCAAAATATCAAAATCGTATGATTCCCTCAATTTGTGGGATAATTGCACGGTTAGCATTTCCGTATTACAAAGCTATCATGCAGATCAAAGTGTGGCTTGCAAAAACTATTTTCCATGGTGATCTGAAAAGTGAAATTTTGCAATCATGCGCAAACATGGAGAAAACTGTGGCTTGCATACCTAAAATATAACTCCTCAATATGACGGTACGACATCAGCTAATACTTTCCGGTTACGCTATTTATATAAATATCCATCGTAATGTTTGCTTCTTTAAAAATTTTACAACTCATCAAATACCAAAATGGCTCCTTCTGTAGCTGAAAAATATGATGCTTCTCAATATCAAACTGCCCATAATAGAAAAACAAAGGCAGGGGCATTCACGGTGAGTGAAGAAAACCAAAAATTAGCCAAATATCGAGATTATTTACCAACTTGGAATCCCTCTCAAAAGTTTCCTGCTTATAAATTTCAAAAATATCACGATAAAGGATTACTCGCTGATTCAAAATTGACTAATTTATTCCCAGAAAATGGAGATTATCAAATTAAGAGAATTACTCCAAAATTCGGATCAGAAGTGACAGGTGTTCAATTGTCTGAGTTGACAGATGCCGGAAAGAATGATCTTGCTAGATTTGTAGCTGATAGAGGAGTTGTTGCATTTAGGAATCAAGATTTTAATTCCAAAGGACCAGAATTTGCCATTAAGTTTGCTGAATATTTTGGTCCATTACATATTCATCCAACTTCAGGTTCTCCTGAGGGATTTCCTCAAATGCATATAACTTTCAGAGGTGCAACCAGAGAAGAAATTGAAAGTCCATTCAGATCAAGTACAAACAGTATCTCGTGGCATTCAGATTGTTCTTATTCCCTCAATGGATTGCAATTCACCCTCTTTTCATGTCTTCAACTTCCTGAGTCTGGTGGTGACACTCTATTTGGGGATTGCGTGGAGGCATACAAGAGATTAAGCCCTGCTATGCAGGAGAGATTAGAGGGTTTGCATGTAGTTCATTCTCTGGTTGAACAAGCTGAAGCGAATAAGAGAGCTGGGGGAATTACCAGAAGAGCACCCGAGACCAATATTCACCCTCTCATTAGACAAAACCCGGTTACCAAGGAAAAATCGTTGTACTTAAACAAAGAGTTTGGAAGAAAAGTATTGGAGTTAAAGCATGAAGAATCAGAATATTTATTAAATTTTTTGTATGATCATGTCGAATCGGCACATGACCTCCAAGTGAGAATTAAATGGAGTGAAAATACTGTGGTATTATGGAATAATGCAACAACTGTTCATACACCATGTGTAGACTTTAGTGATCCTGTTGTTAGACACGCTTATAGAATTAGTGTAATGGGAGAACGGCCAGTCGCTGACATGAAGTATCTTAATGATGAAACATACTTGCTGGATAAGTATGAATTGCTAGGTTTATAGTTATATTGTCTTATGATTTAATAGATTTCTTAATATTGTTCCAAAAATTATCAATTCTAGAATCAAACTTCCATCTATATCGTCTAGAACTAACTTAGCATAGTTACACCTCCTTAAATAGGTAACTGATGTTAAATCAACACATAGTAATTTCCCAAGTTAAGTTCTGATACGCGTCATGTAATTAGTTCTTTTCTCGCAGCGACCGGATCAAATATCCGCACCTAAAAAGAATTTCCAACGGCCATCTCACTATCATTTGCTTTTAGTTTCTTCAATAAATGAGTTGGTACAAGAAGGACAACAACCCTCTGATCATAAAAGATAGAACCCCAGAGAAACAAAAGGGGAAGGAGAACTATGTCCAAGTTCCTTCTTCCTCTCCAATCTATATAAACCCTTCTCCTGTTAAACCTCGCATGCAAGTTCCTTCACTTACCACTAAATTAGAGGAATCTAAACAACGAGAATTAGAAGCCAAGAGACAAGCAATTAGGCAACATAGAGATTTTCCTGTAATTAGAAAGAGATTCCATTATCTTAGTGAGAGTGATATCTTTAAAGGATTTGTTAAAGGGAAAGGTAATCTTCGATTGATCACGCAATGGTTGGAGTCTAATTTTGATCGAAACGCAAGTTTACGTAAGGAACAGGAAGAAAGAAAAAGAAGGAGAGAAGAGGAGGATAAAACCAGACAAAAGAACTTGGAAGAAAAAATGAAACGGGAATATGAGGCCAGAGAGGAGCGAATTAGACAACAGCAACAAAACGAAAACGCTGATGAAAAGCATGAAAATGGTTATTCTGACGAAGATGAGTCTCCGGTAAAGTTAAAGGGAAGGGCAAGAGTTAAGCGTCTCCCAGATATGTCTCCTACCAAGGAAGTTGAAATTTCTACCACCAAAGTTCAAATCAACAAACCCAAGCAATCAATTTTGGACAAATATAGAGCCAAGCTGACCCAACCTACATTAGATGCTTTTGGACGACTTGATTCTCTCCATTCAAAGAAGAGAAAATTGGTTCGAGCTTCGCATGTAGAAGAAACAGACACCAAGCCAGCTTCTTTATATGACAAGTATAGTTTCAATGAAAAGATTCCAAAATTGAAACATTCAATTTTGTCCGACAAAATAGAAGGTGACGACGATATGGCGGATGACGATTTGGAAAGGTTGGAAGAGAAAATCAGGGAAAATAAGAAAAGAGCCAAACAACAGCAGGAGAGTTTGCAAAGTCGCAAGGTTATTGCTATAAGTGACGAGGAAGACCTTCTAGAAGAAGATAATATCAGTGACTCTATGTCAGAAGAGGATGATGCAGTTATTGAAGGAATAACCACTATTGATGCAAAAATTCTAGAGTTTATTAATAACGCTCCAGTCACTGATTTGATTGATATTTCTGGCATTGAACCTGCTGTTGCTGACGTTGTTACTTCTCAAAGACCATTCGCTACCATTTATGATATTTCTGAAAATGATTTCTTACTTCCAGACGAAGTACCAAATAAAAGAAAGAGAAAAAAGTTGGGAATGAAGATTATTGAGAATACCGAATCAAATTTGAAGGGATATCGAGCTGTCGATTCTTTGATTAAATCGTGTTCGGAATATGGAGATTTTATCTCGAAACAAATGAAGGCTTGGGGTGTCTCTGCTACTGGGGAAGAAGGGGAATTAAGTATGGTTGACCTTGATCCTTTGGATGATGGTGATGTAGAAGTTATAGAAGATAGTCAGGCCACGGATGAAGACGATGATGATGAAGTAGTAATTGTTACTCGTCAAAAGAAAGCAGGGTTGAAGTATATCAAGCATAAACCACTTCTATTAGCTGAAGATATTACTTTGAGTAATTATCAACAAGTTGGAATTAATTGGATGAATTTATTGTACAGCAATAAATTATCTTGTATTCTAGCCGACGAAATGGGATTAGGTAAGACTTGTCAAGTTATTTCCTTTATGGCCCATTTGAAACAAATTGAAGAGCCAGGGCCACATTTAGTTATTGTACCTTCTTCTACTATTGAAAATTGGCTAAGAGAATTTGCTAAATTCTGTCCCGATATAAAAGTACAAGCATATTATGGAAGTATGAGGGATAGAGAGGAATTACGGTATGATTTGTCAAATAATAATGATCATGAAGTATTGGTTACCACTTATAATTTGGCCAGTGGTTCATCCGCCGATTTCAAGTTTTTGAAATCCCAAAATTTCAATGTAATTGTGTATGATGAAGGTCATTTATTAAAAAATTCAAGCTCAGATAGGTATGCTAAGTTGATGAGATTAAAGGCCAAATTTAGATTGTTATTAACTGGTACTCCATTACAAAATAATTTGAAAGAATTGGTATCTCTTTTGGCATTCATGTTGCCCAAGTTGTTTAACGAGAAGAAGGAAGATTTGATTGGATTATTTAATCAGAAATCAAGTTCATTCTCAGCGACATCTTCTAATAATAAGTCAAGGTCGAGTACTCCAAGCGATTATAATCCTCTTTTATCACAGCAAGCAATCAAGAACGCAAAAACTATGATGACTCCGTTTGTTTTAAGACGTCGTAAGGATCAAGTGTTACAATACTTACCTGCTAAATGTCATGAAGTAATTTACTGTGACATGACGGAAAGTCAAGCCAAGGTCTACCAAGATTTCTTGAATGAGGCAAGAAAGGCTCGAGACGAGAGGGAAAGAAGACAATTATTGGACAAGAAACAAGCTGATGTAGAGTATAAAAACAACCCACTTCCAAGTTCCACTAATGTTATTATGCAATTACGTAAAGCTTGTTTGCATCCATTGTTATTCCGGACTCATTATGATGACGATAAATTGACTAAAATGTCAACGGCGATTATGAACGAACCAGAGTATGTTGAAGCCAATAGACAGTATATCTTCGAAGATATGCAAGTTATGAATGATTTTGAATTAAATAGACTTTGTGAAAAGTTTCCCGTGACATTGAGGTCGTTTCTTTTACCCGAGCAGGAATTTTTCAATAGTGGTAAAACCATTCAACTAAAGGAAATCCTTGATAAAATTATAAACCAACGTGGTGAAAAGGTGTTGATATTTTCATTATTCACTCAAGTATTGGACATTTTAGAGAAGGTATTGTCACTTTTCAATTATAAATTTCTTCGATTGGATGGATCTACTTCGGTAGAAACTAGACAAGATACAATCGATATATTTTATGAGGATGATACAATTCCTATCTTCTTATTGTCTACTAAAGCTGGTGGGTTTGGTATTAACTTGGTTGCGGCCAATAATGTAATTGTTTTCGATCAGTCCTTTAATCCGCACGATGATAAACAAGCAGAAGATCGTGCTCATAGAGTTGGTCAAACTAAAGAGGTTACAGTTTATAAATTGATTGTTAATAAAACCGTGGAAGAAAATATTTTAATGACTGCTAAGAATAAGTTACAATTGGATTCAAGTATAAGTTCAGAAGGAACTGATGATTCTAAGTTTGAAGAGAATGCTGCATCATTATTTGAAAAACTCTTATTTGAAGAATCTGTGTAATTTTACTGTATATGAATATATCATGTGACAAGATGTTCGGTGTGATGTATTGCGGCGACAAGTAAAAATAATTTTGGAAGCAATTTTGTGATATTTTCTTTTTTCAATTTCTCATCAGTAGATCAAGCTCCCGAGTTGACACCTAAAAAGAAGGACACTTATGTTTACAGTAAAGAATAGCTTAACTAGTTCGTTGATTCGAGCTACAAGAACACGAGCTACACCAAGGGTGGGAACTCTTAGTTTCCTTCGGAGTTTGTTTATTCAAACTCTTGAGACTCCCAATGAACAAGCACTTAAGTTTGTTCCATCCATGAAAATTCTTGGTGAGAATGAAACCAGAGAATTTTTAAGTGGTAGAGAGGCAGCATGTTCACCGCTAGCTGTTAAATTATTTAGTATTGATGGAGTTAAACTGATTATGTACGGGTCTGATTTCATAACTGTGCAAAAGAATAAAGGTATTGATTGGACTTTAATTAAGCCGGAGATATTTTCAATATTAACCGAATACTTAACTAATGGTACCCCAATAATCACACAAGAAAGTCAAATTTCTAATGATATGATGATAAATGAAGAAGAGGATGAAGTCGTTGGTATGATTAAAGAATTAATATTTACAAGAATTAGACCCGCTATTATGGATGACGGTGGGGATATTGAGTTTGTCAAATTTGAACCAGAAAATGGAACAGTATATTTAAAGTTGAAAGGAGCTTGTCGTTCATGCGACTCAAGTTCTGTCACTTTAAAGAATGGAATCGAGAGTATGTTGAAGTATTATATAGAAGAAGTTCAAGCCGTTGAACCCATTGACGAGGAAGTAGAAGAACCAGAATTTGAAACTGCTGCCATCACTCCAAGAGCAAGAGGACAAGAACTGGCACCACCAAGTTTGTAATTTAAATCATGTATATATAGAGCTTTAGCAGTTATAGAGATCGCGTGAATATAACAAGATACTGCAAAATAATTAAACAATCGTTTTCATTGTAGATTATATATAAACCACTACTTAAATAAAACCAAAGTTAAGGTGTTCGAAAAAAATTAGTATGGTGGACAAACCATGTACGGGTTGGGATAGCCATAATAAGCATAAGGCATCATTTGTTGATATGCTGCGTATGTGTTATAATACTGTTCAGGAGTTTGTTGCAGAGAATTATGACGGGGAGCTCTACCTGGAGGAACCGAGTTCAGAATTTGTGCTTGTCCTTGCATACCTGCACTGGCACCGGAACTATGTTTGGGTAATAGATAATTCTGCAACGCAAGTGGAGTAGCATTGGGCAACATAGGAATTTCTCCACCTTTTCCGCTGTTTGACTTTGACTTCTGAATTGCAAATGAAGATTGAATTAAAACGGGATTGAATTTATCAATATTTACTACGCGGTTGTTGGTCATTAACACAGCTCTAATTGCTTGCTTAAATGTTTTGTAAAATATAAACCCAATCTTACCGGACTTACTTGCCAGCTCCTCTTCCTGGTGGTAAAATTGCGGCTTTATAATCTTGGCAGATTTAATATCTCCAAATTGTTTCCAAAATTGTTCCCATACTTCATCGTTGTTGTTAAAAACGACTGGTAAATTATTAACGTAAATGTTTGTTTCTTGGTAATTCAAATTTCGTGAATATTGGTTTAAAATATACATTGGATTGGGATAACTAATGGAAACCATCGAATTCTTGCCCATTGACAAATAAAAGTTATTGGCATTTGTATATAAGTAGTGATTATGCTTATGTTGAGCAATAGTAATCTGAACAATGTTTCCCTTACTTTTACCATCTTCCTCTTCTTCGTGGGTTTCTTCTTCTTCTTCTTCCTCGTTTAATAAAGGACAAAGATTAAAAGTGTCAAACTTAATAAACTCGTCCCAAGTTAATTTATTCAAATAATACAATATCCGAAGAGTATTTTCCATAACGTTTGGATTAGTCTTGAACTTAATAAACCCATAGTCAAAGCACTTCAACTGAACGTCATCCTTATTGGCAAAATTTTCCTCTTTCAACCATTTATCCTTACAGCAATCCATAATTGGGAAATAAATCATTTCAATTGCATTACCAAAACATTTAAATTTAGAAAGTAACTGATAGAACTCGGCACTTGAAAAGTTTGTTGGTAAGAAATTCGACAAGTTTTCAACAACAATTAAATTGAAATTCTCTTGGTTCAAAGATTTAATAGGTGCATAATTGTTAGTGATGCTATTGTGGTTAGAATTAATATTATTATGCTGGATTAAAGTATTGTTAGGTGTGAAACGTTCTCTTCGATTAAGATATCTATTCAAAAACATAGGAACCGTAGGATTGGTATTGAATTGGTTTGGAGTATGCTTATTGAAATCTTCAATTAGTATGTCCACGTCTAAATAATTGTCAAATTTGACAATTGCAAACGAATTTTGGCCATTCTCTTGATTGAATATCCTAACTTCTTTAACACTCTTGAAATAACAATTTTCCATCAAAAAATTGAACAACTTGTTATTAGACGCTTCTGGCGATCCACTAGCAATAGTCATAGAATCAACTCCTTCATCAAACATTAAACAACTGGACATATTCTTAATAAATAATATTCCTGGATGAGACACAAATTTGGAATAGTCTAATTCAAAGGCAACCCCTTGTTTATATAATTCGTGGATTAGTTGTTCAAATTCAGGTTTGGATTGATTAATTCCAATAGTGTACACTTGCTCTTGTACGTCAATAGTTAAATTTTTAAATTGATTCAAAACTTCTTGAATTTTTTGTTCTTCTACAGGCTTGCTAAACTCCAGTTTCATAATAACAGGAAAATTGCAGTAATTTAACCCAGAACAAAATTCATTGAGTAAACATTCGTTTAAAGATTTTATCAATTGGGGCTCCTCATTGTTTTGTTTCTTCTCTGGAACTTCTTCATTGTTCTTTTTGTCTTGTACCACTTTCTCTTGTTTGCCGTTAGTCAAAATGTTTTCTTGTTCTTGTTCGGGCTCTTCTTCCACTTTGTTTTCAAGTTCGTGTTTCCCCGCCTGTTCTTGCTGTTCATTGACCTCGTTATGTTCTATACTGTTGGAACAGTCACTACTAGCCAGACTCATAGTTTGAGATCCTAAGCTGCTACAACTTGATTTTGTAGATGTACTAGATAAACTTGGTGAAAGTGGTGGTGAGGTTGATTTCATGTTTTAATTTAACCGAAAACTGTTTATGGAGCAAAAGGACAATAAGCGAGAACCAATTAATATATTAGCGTGTTTCGGTGGTTGAGTACACACACTATCTCTTTAAATAGTTTGATAAATCCTGATAATTCCTGATAAAGCAAACAAATAGTATAAAAACTTTAACGAATGTTGGATGAATTTTTTTAGAAAATCTTGGTTTTCCTCGTCCCTTACTTTTTGAAAGTTTGCAATTTCCGCTTTATAAAAATAAAACTATAAAAAAAAAGTACGCACTACACCATTTTTATTTTATTTTTCTTCTTAGTTTAATTCGTTTCTTATTTTTTTAAATTGTTTTGGTTTATTTTTTATGCAAAGACAGGTTTTTTGTTACAACCTTGTGATTTAAAGTTTTTTTTGTGGGGCCAAAAAAATCAACTGATCTTTTTTTATACCTTCCTCGAATAGAATTACCGTTTTTTGTTTGTTAGTCCGTCGCACCTTAAACGATTTTTGACCTAATGTAGTAATAGTCGTCTAAACTTATAGGGATATTCTACCAGAAAATAAATAACGCTTAAAGCGTCACGTCTACAAAGAATTGAAAACAATGTTGCATTTGATTTTTTACATCTACTTTCAGGGCGAAAAAGTTTAACCTAGCTCAAAAGTAGTACATAACCATAGATAAGTATTTAGAGCAGAAGAAATTCCGCAGTGATAAGGACATGCCAAGGCAAGGGAAAAAGAATAATTGGGAGGAGATAGGTCGTGAATGTGGAAGGTACTGATATCAAACTTCGTTGCTTGAATCACAAGCTTGTCGTTTAGTATTTTGTTGACGTTTTAATCATGCATTAGTGCCCTGTTGATATTGCTTAACCCATTATTGTTTCCTGCATATAGTATTTTTCTATAATGCTGAAAAAAAAGGTTATAAAAAAATTGAACGGGCATTATTTATCTAGAATTTTGGCCTAGAACACTGAACCGCATACTCCTACTTTTTTTCCATTTTAAGTATGAAGCATATACTCAAAGAAATAACAATTAATGGTGTTGACTATACAATTGCAATATCATATAATCACGAAGTACATATCAAGGCACCAATTACAATTTACGTAAATCAAGTGAACAATAAATCCATGGGGAGTTATGTGTACACTATAAATTCATATTCCACAAATCTTTGTCAGGGCCCGAATAGTGAGCAGATTATATCATTGAATAATTTACTAAGTAAAAAGTATCAAGTTCCGATATATTTGAATGTGAACGGAGATATAAATTTTTCTAATGTGGAATTGTTTAATTCAATTGTTAATACTATAGAGAATGAATAATTAAACACCGGATATCCTAGTAATGCGGAATATAATGTGATTTCATGCATGTGAAATACTGCGAAACCAATGTGTCATGAAACTGGCAAAAGAGCCGGATTTCATACCGCCTTTGATAGAGTTTGCTATTACTTGACAGGGGGAGTAGTTTGTTAATCCCCGTTTTGTGCCCCCAAAAGTTTATTTCTCTTACATAGATTGCTATTTTTAGAAGTTTGCTTTTTGCTAGTTAGTTATGGTACACGAGCCCAGGGCTTCGATTCTTGTTTTAGACAATTGTTAGGAAAGGACTTATAAATTCTGTTTACCTTTAGCCGCATTGTAGAATGTAACGCGGGTGAAAATACTTGATCGAGAGCAATGCCGCACGCTAATGAAATGTACCTCTATGCAACTTTGATGGAAACGTTCGATGATGCAGTATGAAGCATTGCTCTAAATATCATTCGCTTCGTCCAACCAAAAATAGACTCCCTTTGCGCTGAAGCTTCAACAAATTAGAACCTTTGTTTGTCTCTAACAATCATATTTAGCTACTACGCTTTAATTTACATCGTTTCTTAAAATCAATTCTTCGTAAACAATCATTGAAATACACATTATATACAAGACTTATGGATCATATGAACCAAAATATTCCAACTTAACATTAATCTTTCTTTTTTCCAAATTACCCCGTACAAATCTCATAAATGGTCTTGGACCAAGCAAATACACATCATTTTTATCACCATCAATAAATTCTAAATCCTTAGTTGTAATCATTCGGTTTTCAACTTGATCTACAGCATCTTTATCTTCAACCTTTTCATCAGAGAAATATTCAATAACATTTAATTTGTCACCATATTGTTCTTTTCTTTCCTTGAGGAAATCACCAAATGCTCTTGAATTAACGGTTCTGTTCGCATAAAGCAAGTTAACGTTACGACCATCTGCTAATGCTTGATCCAAGATTGAAACCAAAGGGGTGATACCAATACCACCAGCAACAAGAACAACATCATTATCACCTTCTTCATAGACAAAATTACCTGCTGGTGGGGCAACCTTTAGGATATCACCAGTTTTCAAAGTTTCATGGATATAACCTGATATTTGACCTTCGGGCAATTTTCTAACTGAAATTCTATATTCATTTTCTTCGGGGAATTGAGAAATTGAATATTCTCTACTTTTTTCAAACTCTGAGTTTGGTAATTTCCACCTAATACAAACGTATTGACCTCTCTTTGGAATACCAATTTTACCATCAATAGGTTTGAAATAAATTGACTTAACTTCTTCACATTCTTCTTTAATCTTGGTAACTGAAAATTCCTTGAATTCATTCCAAGGTTGTTTGTTATATTCATCAGCTTCTAAATCAATTAATAACTTAGCTAAATTACCGTAAGCAGTGCTCCAAGCTTCAATAAATTGGTCATTGGCAACCTCAGCAGGTAAAAGTTCAATCATAGTTTCAATTAAACATGTACCTACAATTGGGTAATGTTCTGCTTTAACTTGTAATCCAACATGTTTGGCGACAATTTGTTTAACGAATGCGGTTAATGGGGCCAAATCCTCGATATTCTTAGCATAATTTAATAAAGCAAATGCCAAAATTTTAGGTTGACGTAATAACTTTTGATCAGTCTCGTTAAAAAAAGGTTTAACTTCATCATAGTTACCAATCATTCTTTGGTAGAACTTTTGAGTCAAAGTTTCTCCGGCTTGTTCCAAGATTGGAACTGTTGAAAGAATGATCTTTACTTGTTCAGGAGTTAATTGTTTGGTTTCGTATTGTTGAGTCATAATGGATTAATGGATAGAATATTCCCAAGAAAGAGAAATTAAGCATATAGCTTCATATTTATATGAAAAGGTTATATTTCATGGGGTTTAATATCCGCATTTGGAAATTTCGCAGTCAAATACAGGTTGAAAATCATGCGATTTATTTTAGAGCGGAGATTATTTTGTAAATTATTATTTTCTATGTACAAATTATTGCGAAATGTATCGATTTTGAATGTACAACTAAAGGCTGGTTATAGTTCAAAGATGTTGTTTTTGGTCACTACAGCTGGAAAATTGTGCCTAAACCGATCGAAGAACTTCAAAGAACGCAGATCTTTGTGCCAGAATTAAGCTTAATAACTTGCAAATTTTTCAGGAGGCATTTTCTATTTTTCGTAAAAAAAAAGAAAGAATTAAGGAATTCAACGGCTGATTCCGGGGAAAAGTTTACGTTTCCAACCGAAAGCCTTGATTACTAATGTGGTTGTTTCATTTGAGGAATGTTCCTGTGCTAAATTAGCTCATATTTCTTTGCAAGGTTGTTTGAATGAATTCTTAAAACTTGAACGAGTCAATTTGCTAAACGAATACAGTTAGGCACGAAGACTTCAAAATGACATGTTAAGGCCATGTGTGGGCGTCGGAAGTAAATTGCATTTCGGTGAATGCGTTGGTCAGTATGCAGGTGTAAACTTCGATTCGAATACGAACAATTATTGCGAAAATCTTAAGGCCATAAAAGACCTGATCGGTGGGGCAACACTTATCCGGTGCGAAGAAAATTGTGTTGTAATTGACGCGCAAAACTGTCGATTTATTTTAGATCCTTTTGCGAGACAATGGAAAAAAAGAACTTTGTGACAAAAACGACAACGGGCTTTGACCTGTCCAATGAACAATAGAGAAGTCAGAATCATAGTCATCAGTGAGCGGAAGGATTACTATTTAGGAATATATTACTTAAATCCCGCAAACTTCTCGCAATAGTATCATTCGCTTTTAGCTTCCCCCAGATGAAGTCCTTAGGCAATCGTCTTCTCTTTCCCTAGCATTTCTTGCCCGACCATCGCCTCCGATGTTTTTCGTATAATATAGTTCGAGATTGCTTTGTGGTTTCGGAGCCTGGAGAAGTGTAATCCGAAGGACCAATCGTAAATACTTCAAAACTAATACAACCAGGCAATAATATTGTCCAAAAAAAGTCGAAGTGAGAGTGTTGATGTCAACTGCTTTAGTAAATAAGTATTTGAGCTCGTAATGTACAAACCGAATCCACTTACAAGAATTTAGCAAATGAAAGCTATTGATTAAAGAGATATGTGTAACATACGATATCTATAGCAGCACCAAACAGGTACTCTTTTTCTCCGGGGCTATATTACAAAGCTAGACATTTGTTAATTACAAGTGTAGAGAATCAAAAACATTATCTCCATGTTTACTGTACGAATAGAAAGTATGTACGAGTAAAGTACTACAAGAAACAAGGATAACTCTATAATCTTCTAACAAAGTTTTATATCACAGAGATGCAGTTTTGGTGTTACCATTATTCTCATCGTAATTGCGGGTTGGGTGCAACAATTTATAAATTTGACATTTTTTTGTACTTTCTCTTCTTTACTTGATTTTATCCTTATACAATTACAATGAAATAGATTGAAGAATTAAATTAGTTTTACCAATCGTTTTAAACAACCAAACCTCCTTTTCCACCACCCCTGTAAGAATCATCCTTGAATCCAAAAAACAAAAGTGCTGACTAGAGAATTCTTGGAGGAATTAACCTAAACATTCATTCAAAAGTGGTTAATTAGAAAATATCAACGTAGGAGCACCAAAGAGAAAAGTTTTACAATGATATATTACTAAATCCAAATAGTTTAAAAATCTTCAACTTTAAATACAACCTTACCATCGTTTAACTTCAATTGATTAACATATTGTTTATAATCATTTCTCCAATCAATATAATGATCAATCTTGAACTTCAATTGATTTGCAAGCAAAAGTTCCAATCCTTGTTCACACCATTCCTGTTTAATTTTCAACTGAATCTCATCATAATAATTGTATGTTGTCCAATTGTTAAATAAATTACTTGACCATTTACTACTCCATGGATTTAAGATTTCTGATGTAACTGCACTCAATTCGTTAATGTTATAGCTTGGCTTGTCAATATTGAAATTACATCCACTCACTAAACTCGATCCAAACTTTTTCGGTTTTAAGAGCTTGACCAAGAATGGTTCTTTATCTTTCCCAAATAAAGATTCTAAGGAAGAAGTTATCTTCAGCTTAAATGGTAAATTTAACGTTTCAATTTCATGAAGCTTGATGTTTGTCTCTTGGAAATATTTCTTACATCCAACTAAATCTATAATGGAATCTAATTTATAATCGTTAATATTAGAAGTATCTATTGCTCCGTGATCATTATTTAACAATGCATCAATAATCTCTATAGCAAAATAATTTGGTTTTTTATAAACAATTGGTACTCTTTCTCCTGGGAATAATAAATCATCATTAACTATATCATAAGGGATTAAAGTTAATTGTTTGTCTGATGAAGGGTCATAATATTTCTTATGGAAGTAATTTACTGCTTGTTCCATACATTTGGATGAGCTTTCTCGAATTACACATAACACATTCAATGAATTAAACAGATATTCTGACAATAATACTTGAATTAATGTTAAACCTACAGTTGTATCTGCACCATTGATCAATATGTTTGCCCGATTTGTCCCCGCTGATAAATACTGAAGTAATTGCTTAGCACGGTTGTATAATACCGGAAAGGCGGAAACTTTCCCCAAGGGTGGAATTGTATTTTCTACTGGGAAAGTACCTTTTTTCGGCTTATTCAGTTGTTGCAGAAGTTGTTGCGCCAACTCCCTTGATTCTTGGTCAGAATCAATTTCAAATTCTTCATTAACGTTAAATTTCAATTCAATATCGATATCATTCAATCGGTTAAGAGTTTCCTCGTCAACTTTAATTAAAGTATCTCTACCAGGGTGAACAAGTTGACAAGTCGATAATGCACCTCTTCTTGCACTCGGATCAATTGCTCCAACTACAAAATCACCAATTGAAAATTTACTCGTCATATTCGCACCAACATAATTTACCACCCCAGAAAATTCATAACCAAGACCAACTTTGACATTACTTAGATTTAAAAGATATTGATTGATTTTAGCCAAATCTAAAGAATTCAATGACCCATATTTAACATCAACAATTAAACTGTCTGAAGCTGGAGGCAAATCAATTTGACTATAATGAAATTGTAATTCTGTTTCCTTATTCTGAACTGAAATATCCTTTACATCAAAATATTTCAAATCTTTTAAATCTGGTAAATCGGATAATTTTGTTCTATTGAAAGAAGGAACTGGTGGAGGTTTAGGTGAGATTTGTTTTGGTCCTTTTCCTAAATTTTTCTTTTCTAAATAAGCCAATTCAGGGGGTATTTTATGAAAAGATGATGACTTTTTCTTTTCTTCTTCCTTTTGTCTTAAGACTTTATGATGTTGTTGTAAATCTTCAAGTGGAGGTGCGGCAAACCCAACAGATTTCTTTTTGGGTTTAGGATTTTCAGAGTCGGACATGGATAAGATGTTTATTAAAAAGAAGAGATCAAGTTTGGTGAGGTAATTTTTTGATTTCCTTTTTTTGGGGCTGCCGTTTGGTATGGATGAGGTGGTGTGGGGAGGGCGAAGGAAATATGCCAAGATTATAGAACCGATGCTGCCGATCGGATGTGCGCTACCAAACACGGTGACTCCGAGAAGACTGTAATAATTTCCATGCCTGGACAATCTAGTATTACATTTGGGTAAATAATATGTGAAATTTGAATAGCAGCTTCAGTAAGAATTAAGATCTATTAAAAATATGCCTAAGAAACGTTCTGAAATATAGAATTCTTCAAGAAAATTCATGGAAATTTTTCAAAATGAAAATTTATACACTCTTGGAAATGTCCAAATGTAACATTTAGTAAATGAATCACTCTCATATTTTACAGAGAAAGAGTTCCAGGTCCTTCAAGACACAAGTCAAAGCTTTCTTTATGTTTTGAAGTCAATGTATAGGTTGTTAAGAGGAAAATCTATCACGTGAAGAAAAACCGCTAGATTTGACCATACAGCCTTGTCAGGTAAACAAAAAAAAGTAACTTACTTCTCGCCACACGATGTGGAAGAGGCGAAAAGTTTAGTTGTATCAGATAAACAATTAATTTAAAGTGTGACACTTATATAAGGGTGCTTGTTGGCATATTCTAAAAATATCAATACAATTTTCTCATACAAAAACTAGTTTACCATGTGGATATCAGCAGTAATATGTTATTCATTAATACTCCTACTATCTCTCTTAGGGATCCAATATCATATTAATTTATTTAAATACCCGTTATATTTAACAATACCTATAACTTTGGCTGTTTTCATTCCAATGTCAATTATATTTTTACTACCATTGGATTATGTTAGTCATAATAGTACTCTGGAACTTGTTTGGTTTAATTTACCTGATCTGGTGATTCAAATAATTTGGAAGGTTAATTATTGGACAACATTTGCCTTGACATGGTTGGTTTTACCCATGCTATTAGAATTCTATAGATCTGGTCATAATAACAATCTTGATAGAGTTAAAGATTCAATTCGTGCAAATTTAAAATTCCAAGCTATTATGTTGGGGGTATCAATTTTAGGAGTTATTTATTTAATGGTTGAGGTTGGGTTGTCACCAAGTCATTTAAAGATGATGATTATTGCATTGTCTCATGTATATTCGTTGATATTGGCCCTTTGGTTAATGGCACATGGATTAATTACCATACCTAGAAATAAATGGATTCTGGGGAATATTGGTAAAGATTTAAATTTTCAATATTTAAAAGTACCAAAATTAGTTGATGAATTAGAAGATGTTAAAATTTCATTTAGAGAACAAGTACTTATAGTTGTTTCCTTAACTAGGAATTTCACTAGTGATTCAATTGAAGATTTTAAATATCGTGATTGGATATTGAAATTATATAATTCAATCCCTGGGGATATAAAAGATAATGTTGAAAGACAATTTATTCATGAAAATATTAATATTTCGAGAAATGAGTTGACTGACTCGTTTATGACTAAATTAAATTCCAATTTCAATCTGAATTTACATCGATTAATTGGTTATCAATCTGAATTTAATAGTTTATTTCAAAGAATTATTCGTTTGGAAGATACATTAAATTCGGTAGGTACACGTGAATTAACCTTTAGAGTTGATAATCACAAGGCATTGTTCCCACCAAAGATCAATTTTTTATATTGGTATTATTATCTTCCATTTGTTAATCGAGTAACTTCGATTTTCTTATTTATTGCTTCATTTATCTTATTAGAATCTGAATTCTTTCATTCTACCAAATTATCCTTATTAAATCATTTGATTTATTCAACTGGGATAATAAATCATCCAATTTTACAATTTATTATATCTTCATTGGTATTTTCATATATGTTATTTTGTGGGTTGAATTCTTTAACACATTTGAAAATCTTCAATATGTATCATTTGGTAGCTCGTGAGTCTGATCCGGTTAGTGCTAGTTGGTATACCATGTATATTGCCAGATTAACCATACCATTAAGTTATAATTTTATTACATTATTTATATCTCGAGAATCAATTTTTGAAAAATGGTTTGGTGAATCAATTCATTTAACTGGATTATTTAATTTATTAAATAATTGGATTCCCAGGTTAGTATTGATACCGGTAATACTTGCAGTTTTCCAAGTATACGATAAAATTAAAAAGAGGTTAGGATTTAGTGATTTATATGATTCGTGGGCGTTATTTGATGATGATCAAGAACAAGCTGGGAATCGTGGCGATCTTAAACGACAAGATTTGATTATTGTTGAAGCAAAACGAATAATTAATCGAGAGATGGCTAAACGAGAAATGCAATTACGTCCATTTAATTTAAGTCATGATGATAATTTAGCTGATTTGAATTATCAAACTAATAGAAGACAATTCCAAGATGTTTTAGTTGACAATATCAATAATAGAGTTGATCAAGAAGAGCAAGCACAAGAACAAGAGACTTATTTTAATGGGACAGTTATTTCTCCCGAGAACAACTCTGTTTGGAGTAGGTTGGGAAGCACATTTAATTCAATCAAAGATAATGTTAACCGAACTATTGGTCGAGGAGAAGGAAGAAGTAATGATAGAAGGAGTTATAGAGATGAAGAGCCTTTGGATGATTTTAACTATGATGATGATGCTAATGAGAATTTAATTATATAGTGTCAGCAATATATCGAACACTCAGTTTACTAAACGTAGACTTCAATGTAGATTAATGTCCAGTCCCTCCTTTAGGCCTTTCCAGCAAGTGTCCAGAAATAAAGTTAAGCTGCAAAAAATGAATGAGCAACAACAGAAAACATGCTTCAGTCGAACTTCGTTTTTGGGCCCCACTTTATTTGTACCTTTAGGCAACATTTCATTTCAACTGAAATTCTGTTGGGGTAATAAACCGAAAGGCATCAAAAAGAACAAGAAATTCGGCTAAATTTTGTGAGGAGAATTTTAGAAAGTATTGCCGGGTCGGCAATTTGTTTGCTGCTTCTCTTTTGGTTCTCCTTGAACCAACAATATAATTTGCTAAATTTAATCAACTCTAAGCTCTTCACATGACACGTCTTAGTATAGTTTTATCGAATATTACCCAGTTTCACTTAATATTGCTGATTTGCAACCAAAAAAAAGAAATTTTAATTCGTGTCAATTCCCCCGGACATGTATGTCCGATAGATTAGATGAGGCGGTTGGGTTCCTCGCGCGGAACAATTCCCCGGGGTTGGTACCAAGAAATAAATTTTGGGTTCATCCGAGGCGAAGGGGTCATACCATAGATAACAACACAACTTTAGGGGAAGAAGAAGGAACTTACAAAGTTATTTATAGATTGTTGTTCTTTCTTTATTTTCCAGGTGATCTTTAAGATTCCCTGTTCTAAAAATGTACTATCGCTACGTCAGCGCAAATGTGAAGAGGAGATGTTACAGCTGGGCCCAATCACGACATGTTTCTACAGCTATTACATTTACTGCTGTGGATAGATCGCCTCTGATCCCTATGTCAACAACAAAACCATTAACATTAGGTAAATTAAAAGTTCAACTATTGAAAAGTCGATCCCATTTAGGTCATGTTACTGCAAGAGTTAATCGATTATATAATGAAGATAAATATAGTGCTAAAGTGTTAAATTTTAACAACAAGACGTTGTTTAATTTTAGTGTGTTTGATGGTCATGGTGGGGAGTTGTGTTCGAATTATCTTGCTGAGAATTTATCACGAGAAATCGAGCAACTGGTGATGGATAATAGTTTGAGAGAAGACTTGATTGAGAAATATAGAGATCACATTGATGGATATTGGAAACGTTGGTATAAACTGAGGCAAGAGACTTTTAAATTATATAAAGATTTCAAAATAACTCTTGAGAATTTCCCAGAATTGTCAGCAAATGACGATTTACCAGAACGTCTTCTCCTAAGTTTCCTTGATACTGATTATAAATATTGTGAATTAAATCAACATGATATTTCCGGTTCAACATGTACTACTGCATTAATAGAAACCATATATTCCGAACCGGGTGTTTTCCAACCATATTTCGAAAATTATTATTTTAATAGACATACCATTTCCCAGTTGATAATTGGACAAGTTGGAGATACTCGAGCTATCTTGGTTGATAAAAATGGGTTAGCTAATTGTTTGACTGAAGAACATCATCCTCTGAATCCAGTTGAAGCAACTAGATTACGGAAATATTCAACCAGTCTTTTCATGACTGATTCATTTGGGGAGGAAAGATTTGTAAGTTTAGCCAATACACGATCTTTTGGAGATTTAAAATATAAACAACTTGGTGTTACAGCCGAACCAGATATTGTAAGATATATTATTGGTGATAAGAAAAAAATAAAGGAATTTTTAACTCCTGAAGAAATTAAGAAGTATACTATAAATGGGTTGGGAGGAGATGAAAGTTTCTTGGTGTTATTAAGCGATGGTATAACTAATGTACTTACCGATCAAGAAGTTGCCGATATTGTAATGACACATTTTGATATGAAGGGACATACTTCGGCAACCCCACAATGTTGTGCTGAAGAAGTGGTTAAATTTGTTGAATATGTTGGTGGGGATGATAATTGTACTTGTTTGGTTGTCAGGTTAAATGGTTGGGGTAAATGGCCAAGTATTGATAGAACTGGTGAATTACGACAATCCAGATTAGTGAATTATAATCCAAGAAGTAGAGGAGGGGGATAATCAAGAAGTAGATCTTATATATTTATTTAGTTTAGAGCGAAGTTTTTTTACAAGTTGTCTTATTATTTATACTTATTTATTACTATATTTACAAGATATATCTATGATACACATTACTTTTGATCACCTCTATAAGTCCATCTCTTCTTTGTTGGAGCAAATTCACCTAATTTAGAACCAACCATATCATCAGTGATTTCAAACTCAACATATTCTTTCCCATTATGTACTTGAAATCTTAATCCAACAAACTGTGGTAAAATTGTACAACTTCTAGCATTTGTACGTACAGGAGTTTTTGTTTTGAAAGCGTGGGCAATAGGTAATGGAACAACATTAGGACCTTTCCATACTGATCTAGCTAATACATTTAACGTTGGTCTCATACTACTTCTTGGTCTAAAAGCTAAACTGTTGTAAATTTGTAGTTAGTTAATGAGAAATTTTTTTGTATAAATCAAAATTTCATATAGTCACGTGGATACATGTCACGTTTCTCTGGTAAAAATTTTGGATTTCAGAAGACATATAGATGAGGTTGCAAGAATATTTCATATTTTCCTTTTGGTTTGGGAAATTGTATATTGATTGGCTATGTTTGGGGCAAGATTTGATCCAAGTGCTTTGGAAAGCGAGGTAGTCAATGTTGTACCTAAAAGGAATATTCTCAATTTTAGAAAAAGAAGAATAAATGAAGTAGTAAGCGATGAGGATGAGGTAGAGGAAGACCAAGAACAATCGGAATCTTCCGAAGAAGACGATTCTGAAGAAGAAGAAAATAGTCAAGAACAATCTGAATCTTCTGAAGAGGAGGATGAGCAAGAGATACAGGAGGAGCGAGTAGACAACATGAGCATAGACGAAGTGTCGGATGAAGAGTCGGACAGAGAGTCGGAGAAAGAAGAAGCCGGAGAGGACGAACAAGTTGAACAAGATGAAGACTACATTTCCAAACATCAATCTATATTTACCAAATTCAAGAAATTAATTCCAGTTGAACAAGTAGAGACCGAACAATCTGATGAAGATGTAGAAGTTCAAGATTTGGCACCACTTCCTCAACCAGCATTACCAAGAGATAAGAAACTTGTATCGACTTCCACCCATTTAAAATCATTGAATTGGTTAGCAACACCTATTTACTCTTCACCCAGTGATACTCGCCCCTTTGATGAGTTTCCCTTGTCTCCATTCATGCAAAGGAATTTACAAAATAACAATTTCACCAATGCATTCTCGGTACAAATTGCCGTATTGAATCTTATGTTACAAGATATTAAAGATCATAAATTACAACCAGATATTAAAGGGGATATATTAGTGAATGCCTCCACCGGATCTGGTAAAACTTTAGCATATCTGATTCCAATAATTGAAAGTTTACATACAAGGATTGTTCCCAGAATAAGATGTATAATATTGGTACCTACCAAACCATTAATAAATCAAGTTAGATCGACGTTATTACTGTTGTCCAAAGGAACAAATTTGTCAGTTGTGAGTTTGAAAAATGATATTTCTATCAAGGACGAAGCTAGCAAGTTAATGGAGAATGTTCCTGATATAATTGTTTCCACTCCTGGTAGATTGGTTGAACATATTCTTCAAAATTCAATTGACTTGAGTTCGTTGCAATTCTTGGTTATTGATGAAGCTGATAGATTATTAACTCAACTGTTTCAAAATTGGTGTCAGATTTTACTTTCTAAAATCGAGCATAATACAAATATAACTGAAGAATGGAAATTACCAGTTCAAAAATTAATATTTTCAGCAACTTTAACTACCGATGCTGGTAAATTATCATCATTAAATTTCAAAAAACCAAGATTAATTATCGTTAACGATGACCAGGAATTAGTCAATGAAATATTTACTGTACCTGCCACATTATCTGAATTCAAATTACAATTTGGAAGTTCAAAATCGTCAATAAAACCTTTGATATTAACCAAGTTCTTAATATCCCAAAACAAATTATCCAATATATTAATATTTACAAAATCAAATGAATCTTCATTAAGATTAAGTAAACTTTTACAATTATTGTTTGGCCAATTAAATAAAATCATCAATGTCACATATATGAATTCCACCAATAACCGATCCTCAATCCGGACGAAAATATTAAAAGAATTTTCAAATCAAACTATAAATATATTAGTAGCTACCGATTTAATTGCCAGAGGGCTTGATTTGGTTTCTATAACCGATATTATAAATTATGATTTACCTAATTCTTCACGAGAATATGTTCATAGAGTTGGTCGTACAGCAAGAGCTAATAACGTTGGTATGGCGTATAGTTTATGTTTTGGTAAAGGTGAAACCAAGTGGTTTGATACCATATCTAATGATGTTGGGAGGAAAACACCCGTTGAATCTATTGATTTGAATGTTAAGGAATTAATAAGTTCTCAGGATGAAGAAGTTTATGCAAATGTTTTACAACAGTTGAAAGATCAATTAAAACATTAATAGAAGTAAAAATAGACCTAATATAATTAGTACATAATTAATAGACAGTGTATATATGGATATGTTCGACGAACTCTAAACACTGTGTATAATTGCAATATCAGATTGCTCTACTAATATTTATCTCTTGTTACTTAGTTAGGTACCAAAGTAACACTAAATAGGTTACCTAGGCTAAAAATGTTTCTAAAAAATTTAAGACATTGTTAGCATGTTAGTGAAAATTGTAGTTAGAAAGATCCGATGTTAAAAGGTTCTAACTAAACTTTTATGTTTGTTAACCCTCTGGTTTGCTCTGACAAGTAGATAGTCCATATTTCACTAATACTTCTAACGTTAACGACAAAATTGACACTTCTCCTAAGCCTATATCAAGTTAGTGGCAAAAGAAAAGTTAGCAGCAATTGCTGTCTGTAAATTCTTCGCGCAGATGTACAAAAGCAGCAACTTTTTTCCTTTTACAAATAGTTTCCCTATCCTTTACTAATCATGACCCATGTCGGATGAAACACAATCAAATGAACCTCTCGACTCACTTGCGGTGAAACTAGTTGATCAGAATGAGTTAGAAACTTCAATAACAAGAAAGGCAAACGTAGCCTTAATTCAAAAGGATGCTGAATTAGACCAAAAACGTCTTGAAAAAGCCATCAAAGATTTAAATACTACAACCAAACAAATTGATTTATTAAATAAGAAGCTACACAATCCAAGAACAAAGATTAGTGAACGAAAATCTATCCGGGATGAAATTGCTTGGTTTGAAGCGAATGAACTTGAACAACGACAGCGAGATGTTGAAGAAATTACCGGGCGTCTTGAAGAGAGTAAATCTAAATTAACTTCTGGTGATGGTGCTGATGTAACAACTGTTGGTGGAAGATTGCCTGACGAGACTGAGAAAGATTTTCTTATTCGAACTGGGAAAATTACCGCGTTTGGAAATGAAAATGAGTTTCAACAAGATGACGAATCGACTGAAGTTCAAAGTCATGTGTTTTTAAGGCAGCCTGGCTTTGATGGAGAAGTTGAGGATATTGCTGATCTTGAAGATGTAGCTAATGACGATGATTATGAGTATAAGGATGATCCTGTTGAGGAAGAAGCCGAGGAGGAAGAAGAAGTAGTAAAAGAGGACTTTCAAAACCTTGACGATGGAGATGAATCAATTTATCAGTCGAGACTTTTAGAATGGTGTCGTAGACGATCCAGTCTTAGACTGGAAGATCCTAATCCTGAACTGGAAGAATGGTTCAAACCTCATCCCACAATATCTGACGCGATTTTAAACTCCCAATTTAAACTTCCGGGTGATATATACCCTTCACTTTTTGATTATCAGAAAACTTGTGTACAATGGCTTTGGGAACTTTATTCTCAGAAGACTGGAGGTATAATTGGTGATGAAATGGGGTTGGGTAAAACAATTCAAATTATATCATTTATTGCTGGGTTGCATTATTCTGGATCATTAGATAAACCTGTTCTTGTAGTTGTACCAGCAACAGTATTAAATCAATGGGTAAATGAATTTCATAAATGGTGGCCTCCGTTAAGATGTATTATATTACATAGTATAGGTTCAGGAATGGGTGAAAAGGTATCCGAATCGAAATTAGAATCCTTTTTAGAAACCCATGATCCAAATGCTTCCACTTCTTCACTTCGAGGAATTAAAAGTCAAATAAATGCTCGAGAAATTATAGATCGAGTTGTGGAAAAGGGACATGTATTGATTACTACTTATGTTGGACTTCGAATTTACTCCAAACATATATTACCTCGAGAATGGGGGTATGTAATATTAGATGAAGGACATAAGATTAGAAACCCAGATCTGGATATATCATTAACTTGTAAACAAATTAAAACTTATAATCGAATAATTCTTTCGGGAACACCAATTCAAAATAATTTAATTGAATTATGGTCATTATTTGATTTTATATTCCCCGGAAGATTAGGAACATTGCCGGTTTTTCAACAACAATTTTCAATCCCAATAAATATGGGTGGTTATGCAAATGCATCAAATGTACAAGTACAAACTGGATATAAATGTGCCGTGATTTTACGAGATTTAATCACTCCATATCTACTACGGCGGTTGAAAAGTGATGTTGCTCAAGATTTGCCTAAAAAGAATGAAATGGTTTTATTTGTTAAATTAACAAGAATTCAACAAGATTTGTATGAAAAATTTCTTCATAGTGAAGAATTGTCTTCAATTCTTAAAGGTAAAAGAAATGTATTAATGGGTGTAGATATTCTTCGGAAAATATGTAATCATCCTGATTTAGTCAATCGAGATGTATTGATGTATAAAAAGGGATATAACTATGGGAATCCGGCAAAATCAGGTAAAATGCAAGTTTTAAAGAACTTATTACAACTATGGCAAAGTCAAAATCATAAAACATTATTATTTTGTCAAACTAGACAAATGTTGGATATTCTTGAGAAATTCATTGCCAATTTAACTGTGGTGGTTGATAATGAAGAAGATTCACCAAGACATTTCAATTATTTAAGAATGGATGGTGGTACACCCATTGGTAAGCGACAATTGCTTGTCGATAAATTCAATAATGATCCTAATCAACATGTATTTCTATTAACTACGAAAGTTGGTGGGTTAGGGGTTAATTTAACTGGTGCAGATCGAGTAATTATTTATGATCCAGATTGGAATCCATCGACAGATATACAAGCTCGAGAAAGAGCTTGGAGATTAGGTCAAAAACGAGATATTACAATTTATAGATTAATGACAACTGGATCCATTGAAGAGAAAATTTATCATCGACAAATTTTTAAAACTTTTTTAACTAATAAAATCTTGAAAGATCCTAAACAACGGAGGTTTTTCAAAGTTAATGATTTACATGATTTATTTAGCCTTGGTGATCAAAATGAACAAGGAACAGAAACTGGTGATTTGTTTACTAATTCAGAAGCTAAATTTGCTGGTACCAAACAACGTAAACAAACTAGTTTATTTAAGAAAAAATATAAAAATGATGATGATTTTTTCCAAGTTGCAAAAATTTCAGGAGTTGCGAAATTGGATCAATATGTAGATGAAAAGGAAGAAGAACCAGAACAAGAGAAGGATGATGATAGAATCATGCAAGGCATCTTCACAAGTAGTGGAGTTCATAGTACTTTAAAACATGATGATATTATTGATTCAAGTAATCAAGAAACAAGTCTTATTGAACGAGAAGCAAATAAAATTGCAACTGCTGCAGCTGAAGCATTAAAGAAATCTCGTAAATTAGCCAGAAAAAAAGAAATTGGTGTGCCTACCTGGACGGGGAAATTTGGACTTGCTGGTAAATTTGGTCCCAAGAAAAAGTCGGTTAAAACGTCATCTACTTCAATTCTTGAGAATTTGAAACGGAAAAACGAGTCAGATGGATTATTTCAAAAGAAAGTTTCATCGGAGCAAACTCTTGATCGAGATGTTATAATTGGGAAATTGGTAGATTGGTTGCAAAAACAACAAGATAAATTTAGTACATCAAATGAAATTATGAAAAATATAAATGTGAAACTAACTTTAGAAAAAGATATTATTCTTCTTAGATCAATGCTTCGAGAGATTGCTATTTGGGATAATATTAGAAAAGGTTGGAAACTAAAGGATGAATTCTGTGTGTAATATTTGTATATTTATAGATAATTCTACATTAGCAAGACGATCTTTTTCTTAAATGCTTTGTCGATACTTGAACACAGAACTTCAAAGCTTGTATTTTTATTATAGTTCGTTCTGACGTTGGTTTGGACTCTGTTGCACTGAAAAAACAAATCAAAAACACCTTTTGTCGGAGCACGGACCGGAGCAAATCCGATTCTTGAAGAAAATTTTGGTCCACTCGACAGATCATCAGATTTGTTAATTGCTAGAATAAATGATGTTAATACAAATAATGCACTTTAAAAACCATGCTAAATATTATACGTAAGAGGTTATACAGTACCTCGTGGAAACTTTTGCCCAAATGTCCCCTGCCGGAATATGATACAGGATGTACACATTGCCTGCCAACTTCTTTCCCAAATGGACTAACCATCAATTTTGAACGAGAATTAAATAACACGAAAGTCGCTCCTTCCAAACATGTGCTTATACTTAGTCATGGTTATTCTGATTTCGACAATATGCCTTCAGGTATTACTAGGATTCATGGAGGATTGGCTCATTTTATCAATCAATTTGAATCAGAATATCGTGATAAAGACCATACAATTCAAATATCTAATATCATTTTATCAAATCAAAAACAGGTTTTGGAAAAGTTCAGTATTAATCCAGCTAAACATGAGGAACAGCTTGTTTACATTTACCCTGACAATAAAATTGTCAAGTTTCATATAAGGAATATCCGAGACTTTATCCAGAGGTACTTAAAGAGAAACCAACACAATGATCCTTCAAGTGACGGAAAATCAAAAACTGAAAGCTTTACTGAGTATAAAATGGAAAAAGATTTGACGTTAATTTGTGGTCATACACTTACAGATGCTCGATGTGGAATATTGGGACCTTTAATTCAAGATGAATTTGTTAAAGTTCTCGAAAAAGAGAATCTTTCAACTAAGGTAGATGTTGGTTTGGTAAGCCATATAGGTGGACATGCATACGCTGGAAATGTGATATATTTCCCCAAAGAATGTGACTCACCAAAGGATATGGTTTGGTATGGAAGAGTATTTCCTAAGGATGTACAGGGAATTGTGCATGAAACAATACAGAATAAAAATATCCTTCAAAATTTATTACGAGGAGATCCCCTCTTGTATCAGTAGAGTTTATAGATCTTGTAAATAATTTAAGTTAGATAAGCTAATAGTATATAGTTGCTTCTTTAAAGCATTGTCATTTTTTGCCTTTCGCAACATGCACCTATATCTCAAGGTCAAATTTTGGTGGGATTCTGCGGAATTCAAACCAGTTCCGCTTATAGCCTCGAGTGGAGCGCAACTCTTTGTATCCCTCAAAATCTCGTTGCTCTGTACAAAGCTGGAGGTAACACGTATGAAACAATATCTCGGAATTATCCTTTTTAAATCCATCAAGTATGTATAAATATTTTATATGCAATTGTTTCTTTTAGATAAAAAATAGACACTTTGTGTCAAACGGTTTTCAATGTTAGTGTGTCGGAAATATATTTATTTTTCCTTCGCATTCGGTATCCTATTGAGGTTATTGGGCACAAGAACGTTTGATGATCTCTAAACTGACCATAATATCGTGATCAAATTATCAAATGTCATGACCCAAGGATACATAGTAAGCTGGAATTGATGAAGGGGCGAGGTTATATGTATGAAGTTAGGGAATAAATTATCTGAACCTTGTAACCTTGTAAGTAGATGAATTTTACTGAGCCTCTTTGGTTGTTCCTATTCAACCTCCGCTACTCCGATTATTTTGGTGCCTTTACAAGAGATCTATGAATATTTTCCATATGCATCTCCTCTTGGTCATGTAGGTGATCTGAATCAGAGGCGGTAGATTACATATTGCTTAATTGTATTTTTTGTATTTAAGATGCAACTCATCGCGTCACTGTATTTTTTACTTATTTACTCCATCATCAGATATTATTATTTTTCAGTCGGAAAATAGAAGCATCTATAAAATAATCCGCGCAAATAAAATAGTTTTCATGCAGACATTTTTTTTCGATTGCTACAAAAAAATTGCTGTACAGTTTTGTTGGGGTTAATGAGGGAACAACAATCATTCTGCCAAGACTTTTTCGACTTGAAGCTCGTCATCAGTACCACATGTAATACATCCCATTGCAGATGACCTGATAGGTCTGAATGGGTAATGTGAGTCGATTAAGCCTACGATAAACAAATAAATTTCGGTTTAATGTATTTAGAATACAATATTGGTTATGTAGTCGCCAACCTTCTTGGGAACCGATCGTTGGTTTTTTTTTTGATGGCTCTATTATTGTAAAAACAATAGAAGAGAAATATTTTGTGGGATAATTACTTCCTTGAGACTAGTTTAAAGCTAGACGCGAGATAATAATGCTGATTAGATTCAATTGAGTTTGTTGTTTACAAATTGTTTATTAGCCATGGTAGGTATACGATTCCCTTATCTCAATCCTTGCTTGTTGTAATTGCAATCTCGATAAAACGAATATCCATTCAACTTTGTCATTTGTCAACAGTCTCATATGTAAATAAGATTTAGTTCATCAAAAAACCATACATATGTCAAGATATGCAGGGTAGCCCCTGAAAGTGTATGCACTATGCACTTTCATGCAAAGAAAATATTTTTTGATGGTTATTTTTTTTATCTTCCCGTGTCAACTTTTCCTAAGTAGAAACAGGGGGGATAAGATTTCGCAACAGAGAATTCAAACACACTATAGTGATAAGTTGAAGTAAATCGCCGAGTATATGCGGATTGGTATTTTTCACTCTGAAAAGTAAAAAAAAAAGATCATAGTAGATGCAACCGGGGTGAATAATAAAACTTAACTTGCGCCACACCTTCAAGGTCGGAAAACTCACCAGTTCTCCATCAATAGCCCCTGAGAAGCAGCATGCACATGCGCCCAACTTCGTAATTATGCATGCGAATATCCACCGAGTGTTGGTGATGCATAAGATACGCTTATGGACAATGCGTTTGGTAACAGTGTTAGAGATTATTGAACAAGGAATTTTAGTAGCAATAAATGAGATGATTGACGATGTGCCGAGAAATGTACAACAATGATAGCAAATTCCTATAAATGTCATGATTCGTCTGCATTCGTGTTTCAGTTTTAATTCCTCCTCGATTTATTCTGTCGGCTTATTATTGATCACAAAAGTTGCTTGAGCGGATTGCTCCTAATCGCAGTTCTTGAAAGGCATTTTCACATCTGGTTCGGAAGAAACTAACTCCGATTTAGTTATGGGGTTCTACTCTCTTGGAGTCGGACTTATGAGCATCCACAAAAATGTTTGAACAAATAACTATTTCAAATTATTATCAGGTCTAAATGGACGGCGCTAAGAAATTTACAAAGAATTATGTTTTGTTTTGTTCTTCTCTCTTGGCCGTAAAGGATTTCAGAGAAAAAAAATAACCCAAACCCACGGATAAAATTATCGGAACGAAAAATCGAACTAAAGTTGACCCGAGATGAATTCTCGGGAGAATGATCCTGAAGTAAACAAAGTTTGTGTTTTTGCACAATATTTATAATGTACTCGCTTCAAGCTCCCTTGAACTTTCTTTCGGATCTATTTATTAAACCTTCATGTAAGCGAAGATCTGAGAATCTTTCTCAAACAAACTTTAATATGGAAAAAATAAAAAAAATAATTGCTATTGGAAGTACAAAAAAAATAAAAGTATAGAAGATAAATATGGTGTGGATTATTATCCATTAAACAAAAAAATACTGTGCGAAAAATGCGCTCACGGATCGGATTAAAATAATTCTTCCATCGATCTGCACGATCTGCTCTATTACCTATCGTTCTTATAGAGAAAGGGAAATCGATTTTAGGCTTTGCTAAATCGAAATTGCATTTAACCCAGTTTTCAATTAACCCAATTTGCAATTTAAGAATCGAAGAACAGTCACAGAGGTGTGGGTTTGTTAGTGATCAATTTATTTTTAAGATCCGGTGTCGGCGCTTCAAGCAATATCTGAAAAAAATCACATTCATTTTTTAACAGACTTTCTCCACCGTATCTGAACGAAAATATTGGCAGGTCAACGAGGCCACAATATTACCATTAACAAAAAGAACATGTTCGGTTATGTTCTAGACTAAATAAAAGCCCTCGGCCAAATATTAACAATTAATCAGAGACTGATGTTTGCGAGTATTTAAACAAAGCACAGATTGTGATAACGACAGTAGATCATATTAAAGTTAAGAATCTTTGTTTTGAAATTGCACCCCCGGTAATCCCCGATCCATGAGCCACGCGTTATCGGGCATGAAGTACAACTGTATTTCTAGATGCCTTAGGTAACATAGGAAGGAAAGAAGTCAGCGGTGGGATCATAAGGAAGTTGCAATCAATAATTGATAAAGGGCTCCAATTTTCGTCCATTGTATTCACTTAATTTAATGACTAATCAAAGAAAATTACAGGGCATTCGCATCACAATGAAAACGCGGAATTGTTTTTCCACGTTACTTGAATCTACCCGAGATAATTGTAAGCTCTGATAGTTCCCCTCTTCTGAGGTGTATTGGTTAACAATCGATTGGTGCAATGTGAACGTATTTATTAGATCAGAAGGAAAAATGGAGCTGGATGCCGATATTTTTTATTATTCTTACTTTATTTTTGTAGTTGCGCAAAATGAGAACACCCATATTAAAATGCATGCGATAAACCAGCGATGATATCATAATAATAAATATGAAGAAAAAAAATAGATGCAGACAAATGTAGAAATATTATTAGAGCTAAAGTCCGCTTGAGACCTCCCCTCCCACACAAAAAAAGATTCAGTTGCAGAATTTTTGTGAGCTTCAAAATAAGGTTATGATTGGAAACGACACTGGTTGTAATAAATTCATTGTCAATTTGCTATCTCTTGCTACTCCATTTCTAAAAAGGAGAATCTTGAATCTGGCGATCTGAGGGGAACTCACTAGTAGTTTACGAAATTTCATTATCATCCAACTTACTGGAATTGTACTCACTTTTCACAAATTGTTTCTTAATTATTTTTTTCGGATATTTTATAGGAGAAGGTAAAAAAATAAAGTTTAACTAAGTTATTGTATTTTTTTTCCGCCAGGTATTAATGCGTTTCTTTTAGGAAATTAAACCAGACACTAACCACTACTTTAATCCTTCATGCATGATACATATAATTATTAGGTTAAAACCACGCATTGAATTAATAAATAATATTTTCCTCACATATAACCTTTAAATAATATTTTATTTTTCAATACTCTAATTCTTGTTTTATTATTATTGTTTTTTTTTTTTTAGCTATTAGTAAAGATCGAATATGGAATTTTGTTTTTCTTTTTTTATTTTATTTCAGTATTATATATGGCCAAAGAATCTTTAAAAATTCTTTCTTTTAAGGTATATCGGCATCTTTTAGTTTCTGATTTCCTCTTTTTTTTCATTTTACGAAGGTGATCAGTTTTGATACAATCATTTGAAATAAGTTAAATCTACTCGGCCTAACCTTTAGTAGTGAACCTTACTCCACACAATTTTCCAACCACCAAAAGCAAACGGTTCACATCGCACTTTTTTTGTCTCAAACAAGCCAAAAAAAGAAAACAAGGAATAAAAACCAACATTTCCGGAATTAATCCAAGCCAATTACTGTTGTACGCGGAATCATCATATTCGCCATTATTAAGTTCTACCTTCCTTTGTTACATTTCAAATTAGAGGTTGTTTATTAGGAAGGATCATATTTATAAACAAAAACAAACGGAAAGCAAAGGTATACCCAGTCAATATAAATGTCGACTTATTCTGTATCCGCAGCTAGTCAGGACCAAATGAATGGATCATTCAATGGGACCAATCCCCAGCAGCCACAAACTGCTTCTACAGCAACGTCTGCGACGTCCACCGCAGCTTCTGCACAACCGGTAAGCACGCAACAGCCTCCGCAACAGCAACAAGGTTATGCAGGGCAACAACCAAACTATGCATCATATTATATGTATAATCAACAAACACCTCAACAAGGAATACCTGAACAACCACAGGGTGGTGGAGCAGATTACAATAACGCCAGATATCAATATATGGCGAGTGCTCCTGGCACTACTAGTGGGAACTATTATCAACAATCAAATCAAGCATACGGTAATCGAGGGTACCCAAGTGGGGGAGGGGCTCAACCCTCGACTCAATCTGCATCTTCCAACCAAGAATTAATTGCTGGTGGCAGTAATTCTAGTGTAGGCCAATTCCAACCTCCAGGAATAAGACCAAGAGTAACAACCACGATGTGGGAAGATGAAAAAACATTATGTTATCAGGTAGATGCAAATAATGTATCAGTTGTAAGAAGAGCAGATAATAATATGATCAATGGAACCAAATTATTAAATGTTGCTCAAATGACGCGAGGAAGAAGAGATGGGATATTAAAATCAGAGAAAGTACGCCATGTAGTTAAGATTGGATCGATGCATTTGAAAGGTGTATGGATTCCTTTTGAAAGAGCATTGTCTATGGCTCAACGTGAAGGAATTGTAGATTTATTATACCCTTTATTTGTCAGAGATATCAAGAGAGTCATTCAAACTGGAGTGACACCAGCTGCTGCTACGGCTGCTGCTTCTACCCAACAAACCAGTCCTTCTTTAAATAACAAAATGGGAGCCGGTGCTGCTGCTCAGCCTAATTATTACTCTCAGTATAATCAACAACAACAATATGGTCAACAATTTCCTACAGGGACTCCTGGTCAGGCTCAGGCTAACATTGTTGCTCCTGGCCAGTCCGCTTCAGCAAACCAGCAATCTCCTCAACAACAAAACCCAGCAGTAAATGATCCTCAGTATCAACAAGTTTATGGCGGTTATCAACAACAGTACTACAATGGAGCAATTGCTACTCCAAATAACCCAAATAATCAGTATTATCAGGCATACTACAATGGAAGTGCATATGGTCAGCAGCAGGCTTATCCTTATGGCTATCAACAAGCTCAACAGGGTATTCCACAGCAACAGCAGCAACAACAGTCAACGCGCCAGCAGCCACAACCCCCGCTACAACAGCAAACACATACCCCGCAGATTAGTGATCTGCAATCTCAGCAACACATTCAACCTTCACTCCAGCCATCAGAAGAAAATTCGGTTAAATCGCCACCTACATCTGACCAAACCAAGAAGGAAAAGAAGTAGAGAGGTCATCATTGTTATACACGAATTTAGATTTTTTTTAATATCTTGTTAATTTGGTTACAAATGTTACTATTATTTATTGTATGATTGGTTTTTTTTTCTTTTACTATTTATTGGCAAGGATCATAGCTTGCTTACTTGCTAGCAAAATAAAAGATGGAGGGGTATTGATCCACCATCTGAAGCTTACAAAGTGTATATATTCTGGTGCATAAATGTTGTTTTTTTTGTGTGTATTCGTCGTTACTTTTGTGTATTATTCAGTTTTTAATAAAGTTTTTAAGTATTTGGAGAAATAATTGGAATTTCAAACTTTCTTTTCTGGAAATGAAATAATCAGATGATGATCATCGCCACTCGGGTTATTTCGCGGAATTTGTGGCTAATCTGTGGCGAGGCGTTTGAATTATTGTTGCCTGCTAGTTAGTGTAACTCTTAGACAAATCTAAAGTGAAACAACAACCGATGAAACAAGTCCCTCTTCTTTGGAGACCTATAATTACCTCTCAGTATTTTTTTTGTCCAAGTTGAATTGCATGTATACGATGCACCATGTTATTTTATTTGTGCTCCATATGCATGCATGAAGGGCTAAGTCATATAATATCCTTTTAGGCATGAGGCTTTTTTTGACTATTCTTAGAAAAAACATTCCAGTCGAAGTACCGACTAAGTTCCATTAAAGCCGTGGATAAATTCTGGTGCCTGGATCGTATCAAGCTGAAAGCCACTGTCGTAATTGTTCTGCAATAGTGCAAGCAAATCCTCCTGCCACTTGGCCAAGATTAATAATTACGGGCTATGAATAACAAAGACATCTGTGATAACACCCTCTACATATCCTCGCTGGAATCGCTGTACAGGGCGTCTCATGTTTATTTTTATTTGTTGTTTATTTTCTTGTGTTATGATCGGCTATTCTTACCCTGGAAAACAATACGAACGAATGTGCATCTCATGATTCTATCAGCGAAAAACAAAAAGCAACGGTCAAGAGGCACATTATAGCCGGTCAAAATATCAGATACGAAATGAAGTAACAAAATAAATCAGTTTATCATAAGTTTATTTTTGCTTTATTTGTGATGTTTTCCTTCGTTCGGTAATATTGTAGCCCCCTGTATATAAAATAAAGCTAGAAAAGTTTAAAATAATTAAGAAAATTTGTTTACAAATTTAGCCACCTGCGTCATGCATATGCTCAAAACGATTTTACCCCTGATACTTCAAGTGAGGAGGTCTCACTGGACAATGCCTGTTTCACATTACAAACTAGGACATGCGATGAAATTCTTATCGCATCCGAGGTATTAAAAAAAATAGAACTTTCGAAACAGGTGCATACATGTGCATGCATAGAAAATAACACCGTATTCTGAGCGCGTTGATGTTAAACGTCGAATATCATGCATTATTAGAAGGTGCAGCATTCGCTGTCAAATGAAGCCGATGATACATGAAAAGTTTATAGATCACTGACAAATATTAAATTAGATATCGGTTAATAGCACCAAAAAAATAGAAACTCTGGAAGTGTAAAGATTGCTAGTTGCTGATAACACTAACGGAGTACAAAATCATTCTTTATTCACTTTAAATGAAGCAGAACACACCGCCGCGGCTAATCGGAATTGGGAAATACTTCAATATGTCAATTATCCTAATTGCATAAAGTTTCGCAAAGTCAATAATGTATTGTGACATTATCTCTTTAGAGCTTTATGTTTATACTGTTTAGGACATTCCCTATATTTTTGGCAAAAGAGCAGTTAGATTAGCAAGCGGCTATAGAAGTTGTTTCAGCTCAGAGAGGTTTGTAAGGTTTCCCTTTTTAAACCATTCGATAAAGCATCCACTAGGAGTGTTGCCTAATCCAGAGCCATAAAATCTTCTCAAAATGAACAGGTTTCTTTACATTTAAAGTCTGTATAGTTGTAGTTTTGGAAATCATTAATCTATTAACGGTGAATAACTATTTGCAACAAATTTCGATAAAATCTCACAGTTTTTTAACTTCAGTAATCTACAAGTTATATATAATACAAAACCCCATGGAAAAAAATGATAAATGTTTGCTTCCATCTACTCTAGGAGCACCACATGATCTACTAGAAGTTAGCTATTTTGGAATTAAGGAGAGCAATAAGCAATAGCCTAATCTAAAGGATCACGTGATATGAAAAATTATCCACCCTAAAAATGACTGAAAATTTTTGATGTTATACTTGCGTAGGGAACAGCCGGCAATCTAATGATAATTTGAAGTGGAAGCGCGTTTATATAACAAGTATAACCGCGATACTATTTGAAAGTATTTGTTGTATGTATTAGCGTACTAAAGAGTATTTAATAAACTAACTAGGTTGATCTGATGTAGTAATGATCTCTTTACCCAATCTCGAATCCCCGGGGATTCTCTACCATATTTATATTTCATTCTAAACTAATTATTTCTAAGAGCTCACATCCTTAGCTCCTCCTGACTCCGCCTTGCTGGTTATAGACACTCTAATCTTACATTTAATTAATCTGTTTATCAACGGGGCGGTTTATTCAATTTAATTCCCGCAAGTGTATGTTCATTTAATTTACTTATCTCCCGCCGGTGTACTTATTTGCATGAGTGCCGTATTATTATTAGTTACTTTGCATGAATCCAATATTATTCTAATTTCCGCTGAGGGTCAGGCGGTTAGATAACTCAGACTCATATCTTTGATTAATTTCCGATGTCGGTATGCATTTAGGTGAACAATAGGAGTAGGGGCAATCCGAACCTGTGCGATCATTAACACTTAACCATCTTTGGTTTCGCTTCGGTCCGGTAAGGACGTGTGCTAATCAAAGAGCTTGATAACCCTAACATTTTCCCGGGTCCCAAAGATCAAGTGTCCTCACTTGACGTAAAGACTTTGAATCAGGAAGGGAATAACCGGTATGTAGAATGAAAAAACCATATGTCATAGAGGGGCCAACTATATTCAATATGTGGTTGGTACCTCGATTGCTTGATGATAAACTGGTCCAATAAGGTCAAGTATGGTAGCCATTTCCATAGTGTCCAGAAGATATGGGTAGTAGTTATAACGAAACTGTGAAACGTCAATCCCTGATAAAAACCTTAGGATGAATGGATAAGGAAAATTCTGAAAGACAGGTCTTGATATGGTGAAAAAATTCAAAACACCATGACAACTTTGTAAAAATTATAATGTGTGGGGAAAGATTGCAATAGAACTTCAAAATTTCGCAACCAAAACCGTAGTGTAAAAAAATAAAAAAAGAAAAAAATGTATGTGGAGAACCATTTAGGACAAAAACTCCACACAGACCCCATCACACGCCAGAATCTGAAGTTTATATGATATAATCGTTAACAAGTTTACTGTATATTTCAAAAATACAAAATTATAATTCCTAACTCGAGTTCTATTTAGGGTAAGCCAGATCAGCGACTGCTTATATGTTAGACGATTCTTGTGTATCATTGGCGGTGGCTTCTTCATCATCATCTTCTTCGTCCGATTGATTAGTTGGGTCAGTATCTACTGAAAATGACTTTTGGTAGATCTCTTCTAATGTTTTCCAATATGCTGGGTGAATGCTACTTCTAGCTTCCCCATAATTGAAAAATACTGCATGACAAGGATCACAATATTTGAAATTAAAGGCAACAGTTTCATTGAAAAAATCTATGCCAACGATTCTATGAATACGTTGTGCTGCAGCAGCTTCATGTAGCTTATCAATAGTCGTCGGAGGAGATTCCGGATATAATTCAACGTCTCTTTCATAAGGTTTGAGATGTTTAACATTGATTAGTCTGTTGTTTCTTGATACCTTTATATCTATGTCATATACATTTGGATTTTTCTCGAAAACGCTTGTAACCTTGTAAGGTCCAAAATATAGTGGGTGTTGCTTAGTCCATTTAAACATAAATCGGAGAGCAGGTGCGTTTCGACTAACTAAGACTTCTTGTCCAAGTTGCAAGTGTAGTTCCTGGCGATGTTTATTATATTGTTTCTCAGCTTGATGTTGTGCTTCAACCA